>RJWM01007158.1:0-58155 GCA_004363535.1 Dasyprocta punctata | reverse complement strand
CTATTCTAGGTCTCTTATGGTTCCATATGAATTTTAGGAATACTTTCTCTAGATCTGTGAGGCATGCTAATGGTATTTTGATCAGGATTGCATTAAATGTGTATAAGAGTTTTGGGAATATGACCATTTTCACAAAGTTAGTTCTTCCTATCCATAAGCAAGGAATATCTTTCCATTTTCCGAATTCCTCTTCAGTATCTTGTTTCAGGGTAATGTAATTTTCAAATCTTTTACTTCCTTTATTAGCTTTACTCCTAAGTATTTCATTTTTTTTTATGTTATTGTGAGGCATGTTATTTCCCTAATTTCTCTCTCAGTGAGCTTGTTGTTTGTGTACCGGAATGCTATTGACTTTAAAGTTTTGACTTTGTACTGCTGAATTTGCTTATTAAGTTATGCTGTTATGCTGCTGAATTTGCTTATTAAGTCTAGAAGTCTGCTGGAGTTTTTGCAGTCTTCTATGTAGAGTATTATGTCATCTGTGAAGAAAAATAATTTAACTTCTTTTCCTACCTTTATTTGTTTTATTTCTCTCTCTTGTCTAATTGCTCTGGCCCATGTCTGCAGAACTATGTTGAATAGGAGTGGTGACAGTGGACAATCTTGCCTTATCCCTGATTTTAGAGTGAAAGTTTTCATTTTTTGACCATTTAGTATGATGTTGGTTGTTGGTTTGCCATTGATAACTTTTATCAAATTGAGGTAAAGCCCATCTGTTCCAATTTTCCTGTAGGGTTTTTACCATGAATCAGTGCTGGACTTTATTAAAAGGTATTTCTGCATTTATTGAGATGAACATGTGATTTTTGTCTTTTGCTTTGTTGATATGATGTATTACATTTATTAATTTGTGTATGTTGATCCATCCCTGCTCTACTAGAATGAATCCCACTTGGTCATGGTGTATAATCTTCTTGATGATTTGCTGCATTCTGTTTGCTGTATTTTTTGAGAATTTTTGCATCTATGTTCTTTAGAGGGATTGGATTGGCCTGTAGTTCTCTTTTTTGGTTGCAACTTTCTCTGGTTTTGGTATCGGGGTGATATCTGCCTGCCAGAATAAATTAGGGAGAATTGCTTCCCTTTCAATTGCATTAAAGAGTTTGATAGGTATTGGTATTAAGTCATCTCTAAATTGCTTGTAGAATTCAGCTGTGAATCCACTAGAACCTAGGACTTTTTTTTGTTAGTAAGTTTTTAATTATGTTTGCAATTTCATTAACTGATACTGGGTTATCCATAAGTGTTGTATCTTCTTGATTCAGCTTTGGTAATACATGTTTCTAGGAATCTGTCCTTTTCTTCTGCGTTTTCCATCCTATGAAAATAGAGATTTTTGAAGTAGGTACTGATGATCTTCTGAATTTCCACAAGATCTGTAGTGATTTCATCCTTTTTATTCCTTATTGAATGATTTTGAGTTTTTTCTTTCTTTTTATTGGGATAAGTTTGGCTAATAGTTTATGAATTTTATTTATTCTTTCAAAGAACCAACTTTGGTGCTCATTAATTCTTTGTATTGTTTTCTTAGTTTCAATAGGATTAATTTCTGCTCTGATCTTTATAATTTCCTCCTTCCTTTGGGCTTTGGGCTTGGCTTGTTCTTATTTTTTTAGAAGTTTGAGGTGCAGCATTGGGTTGTTCATTTGTGCTCATTCTGTTTTCCTGATGTGAGAATTGAGCACTACAAATCTCCCTCTGAGAACTTCTAGCTTTCTGTTCCACAGGTTTTGGTAAGTTGTATTAACATTTTCTTTTGATTGTATAGGCTGTTTAATTTATTCTTTCATCTGTGATCCATTTGTTGTTTAGTAGGGTACTATTTAATTTCCATGTGTTTTTTGGAGCTTTTGTGGTTTCTTTTGTCCTTGATTTCCAATTTCATTGCACTATGGTCAGATAATATACATGGAATAATTGTACTTCTTTTGTATTTACTTAAGCATGTTCCATGGACTAGTATATGGTCTATTTTAGAGAACATCCCATGTGCCACTGAGAAAAATGTTTATTACAGTGTTATTGGGTGGAACACTCTGCATAAACCTACTAAGTCAGTTTGTTTATAAGTTTGTTTGAGTTCTGTTATTTATTTGCTAATTTTTTGTCTCACTGATCTGTCTCTATGACAATGGGGTGTTAAGGTCTCCCATTATAATTTTATCATTGTTTATTTGATTTTTCATGTATGTTAATATTTGTCTTATGTAGTTGGGTGCTCCCATATTTGGTGCATATATATTTATGATTGTTATCTCTTTCTCTTGAAGTTTTCCTCTAACTAGTATGTAGTGACCTGCTTTATCTCTTCTGATCATTCTTGGCTTGAAGTTCATATTTTATGCAAACAGAATAGCTACCCCTGCTTTTTTTCTGGGTTCCTGTTGCATGGAGTATTGCTTTGCATCCTTTGACTTTCAGTCTATGAGTTTCTTTTTGAGTTAAATGTGTTTATTACATATAGCATATTGTTGGATTCTCTTTCTTGATTCATTCTGCCATTCTGTTTTTTTAAAGCAAAACAGAAAAAAAAAGGGTAAAAATGATCCAGAATTTGAAAAAAAATAGTAGGAAATTAACACTAGTTAATACATTGCATGTTGTTATCTTAAAAGTAGTTGTTCAGGTTACAAGATTTAGGCATAAAAAATGCTCACACAATCAAACAATGACAGCACAAACTGTTCTTTTTGATGAACTAACAGAGATTTGTAGTATAGTTATCTATCTTTTGATTGTTGAATTGAGCTCATTTACATGGATGTTAATAATTGATATGTTGACTTGTTTTTGCCATGTTATTTTCCTGCCATTGGTTCTGTCCTTTTCCCTTCTGTTTAACTGCTTGCCCTGCTTGGTGGTTTCTTTCTGTTTTTATTCTTGGAATTGTGGTAATTTTTGTCTCTGTCTGGAATATCTTTCAATACCCTTTGTAGTGTCAGTTTGGTAGTCATGAATTTCTTCAGTCATTCATTGTCATGGAAGTATCTCATTTCTCCATTAATTTTGAAAGATAGTTTTGCAGGGTACGTCAATCTGGGCTAGAACTTGTTTTCTTTCAGGACCTGAAATACTTCACTTTAAGCTCTACTTGGCTGCAGTGTTTGTGTTGAGAAGTCTGCTGTGATTCTGATGGGCTTTCAGAATCACAGTGATCTCTTTCTTTTCGCTACCAATACTTTGTTGTTGTGCTAAATTTCTGGAATCTTGATTATTATATGTCTTTGTGTAGATTTGTTTTGTTTATGTTTAATTGGAGTTCTGTATACCTCAGTTATCTGAATGACAGATTGTTTTCCCATGTTAGGAAATTTTCTGGTATTACTTCTGCAAATATTTTTTTAATATTACTTGCGTCGACTCCTGGTTTTTCATTGCCACCAGTTTTTCTCATATTATTTTTCTTTGTGTCATCTTGCAGCTGTTAAATTTCTATTTTCTGATCTTTTGTTATTTTCAAATTTTTCTTTCATGAACTCTCGTTGTGATCCTGTCTTCAACATCTAAAAGTCTGTCTTCAATTTTGTTCAAGTGATTTGCCAGCTTTCAATAGAAATTTTAATTTCCTTGATATCTGTTTCAATCTCTTTCATGCATTCTATTTCTTTCCTATTTTAGTCATTCACTGTTTCCATCCTCTCTCTACTATCATTTTTTAAATCTATCTCTACTGTATATTTGCTGAGCAATTCCTTTATAAATGTTGACCTTTCTTTTTTACCTGAAAGATTACTTCTGATATGATTTCCTCTATAGCTTCATGAATTTGTTTTTTTATTTTGGCTGCTATCATTTCAGAAATTTCAGATTTCCCAATTTCTTCAATGTTGATGTCTTCTGGACTTGTTCTAGGTGGGTTGGAGATCTGAGTTTGCATTTTGCTTTTTCATCTTGTCATTTTGTATTTCAAAAAATTTTTCATTTTATTTACTGTGTTGATGCTTGTAGGATTTTTTTTGTAGTAGGTAGCTATATCACTAGTATAAAAGCTTCAATAGGAAAAACCTATTCTTCAGGGATGTCTTCTGTGTGTAGGAGAATATTGGTTTGCTTCCATTATAAGATCCTAACTTCCCAAGTAATTAAGAGTGGGATAGTGGTAGCTCTTTGTCTCAGTCCCTGGTCCTTTGATGTAGGGCTGTGGTAAGATTATTACCCCAGATCTTCCCAGTATTATTACAGAAGGGAGAACAACTGATTATAACAGATATTGCATCCTTGCTAAAGTAGTAAAGCTAGCAATACTAAGAGCATCAAGCACAGTTTAGAAACTGATAAACTGTGGTAACTATTAATTTTATGCTTTTGACCATAAGTGGAGAGTCTACAGTTATATAACAGAACCTATTATAAGTTAGGAGTTTGTATGCAAAGTGTTTCCCCTTGGTAGAGTGGTTTTACCCTGTGGTGGGGAAATTTGAGGAGGATAGTGTATTAAACAAAGATAACTAGAAAGGTAGTAGAAGAAAGGCTGGCAGACAAAGGATAATCATGCAAGGTTTGGGCAAATAAAGAAGAGGGTAGAAATGAAAGAAAGAAGGAGTATTACAGGGATTATCTGAACTTGGTCTCTGGGTTTGCAGAATGGGATTAGTTTTCCGTGATTGGACTTGTCCCCAGTCATTTAGCAAAGACAGAGAAAAAAAAGAACAACAACAACAACAAAAAACGAGAAAGGAAGGCCTTGGAGATTGTTCCCAGTTGTGGTCGAGCCGTTGGGTGCAGACTCCCAGTTCATGAAGGCCTTGTAGGTGGTTCCTGGGTGTGGATGGGTCACTGAGGGTGGACTCCAAGTCCCTTCAGACCTCAGAGATGGTTCCCAGTTGTGGCTGGTTCACTGGGTGCAGCTTCCCAGTCCCTGCGGGCCTCACCAAGGGTGTGTGAGTGATTGCGGGTGGCTGGGAGCAGACTCTCAGTCCCCACAGGCCTCAGAAATGTTTCCTTGGTATGGGTGGGTCACTGGGGGTGGACTCCCAGTCCCCACAGGCCTCACCAAGGGTTCCTGGATGACTGCGGGTTGCTAGGTGCAGACTCCCATTCCTGCAGGTCTCAGAGATGGTTTAAGGATGACTGGGGGTCACTGGTTGCAGAGTCCCAGTTCCTATGGGCCTCAGAGATGGTTCCTGGGTGTGGGTTGATTGCTGGGGAGCAGTTATAATGTTAAATGTTTAATCTTTTTGAGCCTCAACTTTCTTATTAAAGCTTTAGTATGAGGTCTATTACATTGACTGATAAAAATGTGAGGAGTTGTATAATGCAGTTGTAAGACAACATAGCTACTACGGGACTTGACATGTAATTAAAACTTACCATTAGGCAAGTTTGATATTTTGCAGCTGCATCTGAAGTTCCTCCCAAAACCTTGTCCTTCTCTTTGTTTTGGGAAGGGAGATGATAGGGAGATGCGGCTTAAATAACCTTCTGATTAATGAGTTTACGCTCAAATTCAACTTTAAAGAACACTCAGAAGAGGAAGGCATGCACAACACAAATCATCACTTTTGGCAATATTCTCTTAGAGGTTTAATGGAAGACTTTCTCCACCAAGTTAATGACTCTTTGAAGGAACTCAGATTTTTATGGAAAGCATAAGAAGCCCACTGTTCTTTTCTACACTCCACAAAGAATATGGTTATTTAATAGAAAGCAGTAATGATTTCTTTTGTGGCCTTAATGAAAGGACATATTTTATAACTGTAGGTATTCTTATTTTCTTCTCTATAGTACTTTAATAGTTGATAAGTGAAATTTGACGTTTGGAGACTTTTAGAGGTAAAATTAGCTGTATGTCAATGGACCATTTCTTCATATACTATACTGGATCTATATGCTTTATGAGGATAATAAGCTCTCATTGGCTTCAAGTTACCATCATGTAGTAATTTTCTCCTACTGTTACCTAAGACACATTTGGATTATAGAATAATTGGCTGCTCCTTTCAGCAAAAAATCGGGTTATAGTTAATTTCATTAAAGTAAGTGGTAGTTATGGTCTGTCCTCTCTTCTTGCAGCTAATGCAACAGCATGAGGTACTAAATTTAATTCAAGACCTTAAAGTATACATAATATTCATAGCACTAATGGCTGTGGGTATTAGGCGGCTCTGCACTTCACCTATGTTAAGTACTATGAAAGCATCCTGTTTCATTTATGCTATGACACTAATAACATCTTTTTTCAGACCTAACCCCAGAACACTTAGTGAGTGCAGAAAATTTTAGAGAAACTGTAAAATAATAAAGTTGTAATTACAATAAAGTTGTAATAATAGGTCCTCAACATGTTGTTTAAAATTTCAACTCTCCTATGAGCCAAAATCAAACAGGTCTTAGTCTCTGTAACTTTCTGCAAGCATCTCTCATCAAAATTTCTAATGATTCTTATGTTGATAAGTCCCAGAGTCAACTTCTGGTCCTTACTTTGATCTAGTTTGATTATATTCTCTTTCTTGTGATACATTCTCTATTTGGCTGCTGGGTCATTGGGTTACTGAGTCTTAGTTTTCCTTCTGTCTCACTGGTTGCCCATCCTGTCTCCTGTGCTGGGGCTCTTCCCCACCCTCCTGTTTCACTGTTCTGTGTTCTAAATGTTGGCTCATTATTTGAACCTTCATTCTTTTTAATCAAGACCAGGTAATTTCATCTAAACCTTTTGAGTTTTAATATGATGCATATAAAGTTAGTATCCAATTTATATAATCTGTCTGACTCAGATACAGATCATAAATTCAATTGCTTATGGCAATCTTAATCTACATGCCAAATGGCTTAAGTTGAATAGGTATAAACTAAATTCTTTCTTTCCACTGAATTCTTTTTCCTTCAGCTCCTCATCAACATCAGTGCTGACTCTGGCTTGCCAATTACATAAGACAATATTTAGTGATCTTGACTTTCCCTTTTTCTCACACAGTCCATTGTCAAATCCAACTGACTCCCCTTTGAAAATATATTTAGAATTTTAACACTTCCACTCCACTCAGATTCAAGCTGCTACTATCTCTTGCTGGGATTTTTGACATAGCTTCCTAAATGGTCTTTGCTGTCTTTGCCCACATTTAGTCTCTTCCCCATTTTTCCAGCAGAATAATCCTGTTCAAATATGTTAGATGATTTCACCCATTGGCATGATTTCCATTCCACTCACTATAGAATCAAAGCTGTACAATGAATAATAGTGTTCTGTGGAATCTAGTCCCTTGCTGATCCTGTCTTTTTCTAGTGTCTCCCTGCTTATGTCAGTCTACTCGCTTGTCCTACTTGCTTTTCCTTAGTTGCTAGTCTTTTCTTGGAATCTGTGACCTTGCTCTTTTCTCTGCCTAGAAAACCCTTTCTTCCATTATTCTCATGGCTTCCTCTCTTCTCCATGCGTTCGCTCATACCTTGCCTTACCACTGGACTTTCCTATGTGAAACTTAACTCTTTCCTTTAATCCTATCTTGCCACTCACGATGGCCCCCTTTTCTTCATAGCATCATCTACCACACAAAATATTTATTCATTAAATTATTTATTATCCTTAATTAGAATGAGAATTTTTGGATGAGAAGACTTCATTTTGTTCATTGCTTTATTTCTTTTATCTAGCATAGTACCTTCTGCATAAAAAGTACTGGATCTATATTTGTAGAATGAAAAATAAGATGATAGTGAGTTTTTAAAAAATGTATGATGGCCAACCATAAAATCACCAATTTTCCTTCCAAAGGCCTCTCTCTGACTTTTATTCCTCCTGGTTGCTAAGATCATCTTCATTACTATGCTATAGGGACTTGATTGGAGGATATTTTATTGTTATCATTATTGAAGAGCCAGACTGAGAATGTCTTGGCCCCAGAGACTTAATAGTTTAAATATACTGAACTAGAATTAGGATATTACCAGAAACAGTTTTTGAGCGGAAACCCAGAGACATAGTTCATCTGAGAAGTTCAAAATAGTGAATCAGAGATGTCTGCAATTGTAAAGAGAGCACAGCCTGAAGAAAGAACGGGAGAGCTCCATGCAGACAGTCTGCCAGGGTAATTCTTGTACAGGTAGGGCCAAGCCATGCAGCTAAGGGTTATTGGGGCTCTAGCTGCATAGCAATAAAGAAATTCAGGAAAGACACAGAGGTCATAGATTAGAATTTTCTGAGTTGAGAGAAGACAAGAATGTTTGGATTAAAAGAGCAAGCACAGTTCTGGGTAAGATAAACAAGAATCAAGGGAACAAGATAAGTGGAAAATACCAGAGGACTAGAAATGAAGGAAATATACATCAAAATGTGTAGGTGGGCCACTAGCTTCAGAATCCCATAGGTTATTTATTTAAAATGTAGAGTCCCATGCCCCATCTCAGTTTGAGTTAGAATAGATAGGATGAAGTCTGAGGCTAATATGATGACTCCATAATAAGAATTACCTGACAACCATTTAGCAATAAAACGACAAAAGGGGAAGACACAGAAGATTTAACTAGGTATTAAAAGACTATGATGAGAAAGTTTGGAATATGATATACCCCATGGGCCTCCTTCAAGCTGAAGATGTTTGGGAGGTTTATTGATCATGCAATAAGAGCCACATTTAATTTTATTGGGAGCAGCATTGCATTCTCTCATTTCTGATTATGGCTATGGAAGGATTTCAAACACACATTCATACATACTGTGCCACCTCTGTTCACAAACAATTTGTTTGTGAACGATTTAGTCTACAAAGAGAAGCATTTGGAAAAAATTTGGTTTTGTCTGTGAACTCTTCATTGGATGATGGACTTGACTGTGGCTACCTTTCTCACATGAACGTGAACATGGCATATTTTCCAAAATGATGGAATGAATTAAGTTTGTGAACTGAGGTACCACTGTACACATTTGTTTACATCTGTGTGTGCATGTATGCATATCTCGTTCTTCACGTGAAATATATTCTTTGTGTTGACATTTCCTATGTGCCTGGGGAAGGAGATACTATCGAAAATATGTATGTTCACATTGTGCATTGGCGAAGACACTTGTAGTTGCCCTTTCAGTTATATTCACTGGTCAGAAACCAGTGACCTGACAGGCATATGTGATTCTTAAGTCATTTATTTGTTTAAAAATATTACAATTTTAGAAATTACAAATTCGATAACTACTTAAAGTTTGGAATTTTTTGTTAAATATTAGATTTCTGGATTTTGATCAGTTTAAATGTATTTCAAAGCCAGTCTCCAAGTTTCTTAGAAGGATCAGAATAGTGGCTTTCTTTTTGTATGATACCTTCTTTCTTTAGTTGGTCATGATTTTCCCTTTCTCACACTTATTTCACTCATGTTAGTGAGTCGCTTCATTCATTTTACTATTTCCCTGGTCAATCTAGATAATAAAATAATTTAATTGAGTAGACTGACTAATACTTTGAGCAAATAATTGGTCCACTTGTCCAGCATGGATGATTAAATAGACTGATACAGAAATATTTTCCGACTCATGTTTCTGTTAACATTTTCAGTTGAACCTTGTATTGATTATGCTGCCCTCGGCCTTTAAATAAATTGTATCCAACTTCTCAGGGACAGCTGTTGGTAATAGCAGTTGATATATCAACTTTGTTCTAGAAAACAAGAGACATATTCAAAAAGAATAAAGTACAGTGCAAGACAAATTCTGTGAACTGTTTTCAGATATAAGACAGATGTACCAATATAAAAGAGGATGCTGGGAGCTAACACAAAATTCACCTTTTTTCAGAGAGTAGAAATTCACTTTATTTTAAAAATCATTATGCATAAAATTTTTTCATGATGAGCATTGATTCGTTACATTTTTTAAAAGTCCACGAACTATAAAGATGGGAAAGAAATGGGACATGGCTGCATTATCAGCAGAGACAAAGGACTTTTCATAGACATGATTCCAATGGACTAACATGTGCAGGAAAGCTACCCAAAAGATTAAGCAAGTGGTAGTTATCATAGTTGTTGGAATGATGCCATTACATCAAGCTTGGACTTAATAATCTAAAAGAACCTCTCCAAATAGTGCAGAAAAGCTGTGAATATAGATGAATCAAAACAGTGAAAGAGGCTGCTGTATTCTCTTTAGTTGGAGGAATAATACACGATCAGACCTGTCCCTGAGGACAGCTGGCTGCTCACTTTCATCTGTGGTTTTTCCAGGGACATGGACTGATATTAAAACTGCAACAGACGATGAGCTGAATTTCAGAAAAACAGGTTCATATTAATTAACAACACCCAAGTCTAGCATTAGGAACCAAAGATAAGAATTAAGAAAAGATCTTATGAAAGAGGGAAGATAAAGTATAGATTCAAAACAGATACATTCACCTTCTCTGTTTGTAAATAGATGGACAAAAAAGTATTGCTAATGGCAAAGTTCTTTGTTTACAAGTATAGACTATACATAGGAAGTGTGATAATACACATGTGACCTTTGTATTTTAAGGATCTTTCTTTCTTTCTTTCTTTCTTCTTTCTTTTTTCTTTCTTCATCTTTCTGAGACAGAGTCTTGCTATGTAGTTCAGGCTGCCATTGAATTCACTATGTAACCTAGGCGATCTTGATCTTGTAGTGGTCCTTCTGTCTTGACATCCTGAGAGTTGAGATTACAGGTATGAGTTACACTTCAGCTCTTTTCTTTTGAGACTTTGTCAGTCATTGCCATGAAGCCATTTATCAGAATAATTTGCATCATTTATAAATTAAGCATTCATTAATTGTCTTGTTAAACCAATTGATTATTTTCTCAAAACAAGGAGAAAATAATCCTTTAATATGAAATTAATGAACTTAGTCATTTATGCGTATAGCTCCAAACTACAGTAGCATAAATCAAAGTATTTATTACAAATCCTTTGAATAATGTATCAATAAGGAGAAGATATTGAAACCAGACAGAAGGTAAATGATGAAATGTAATGTTCAAAATGTAGGTAGACTAGAGCATCAAAAGTTCCCTCTCAGATGACATCATAAGATGTTATATGATATAAAATTCATAAACATGGAAGTATAATTATTCTCGTGTGTGTTAGCAAGTATTTACAGGTGGATGAAATTACAGATATAGATAGAATGGAATGGCTTGTGGTCCACATTGGTGGCTTTTTGCTTTGTGTTTTCAGTGAAACTCTGTAGTCTCAAGAGAGAATGATATTACTTATTTATTTTTGAGCTTTGATATAAATTGGAAATTGGTTCTAGGAGCAGTACACAAAAGAGCACTTGGTGAGTATAGAGAAATAATAGTGCTACCACATAAAGAAAGTAAGTGATATGGATACCCTTCAATAGAAAACATTTATTTAAAGACCAATATCAGCAATGACAACATATTATTATTGAGTTAGCTTTGAAGGAAATAGCTATTTTTAATGAATCATTTTATTTTCAATATGGATATAAGACTATTTCACCTTGAAAAGGAAAAGACCATGAGAAGAAGTAAGCCCAGTCCTCACACAAGCACAGGGTGCCATCGGGACTCTCCTGCAAGTAATCAGCACAGGTAAGGAGAAGAAGCGACCTGCCCTGCCCCTCCAAGCCAGCTGGCTGCCATCATGTTAAGGGACCTGTAGCCAGTGTGGGACAGGAGAACCAGTGAGGCATACCTTGGAGAAGCCACAAGTGTCTAGAGAATCCCACCCTACACCCCACCACCTTCCTGGGAACCTGGATTAGGAAAAACCCAGGTGCCTGACCCATTCCCCTACACTGTGGACAGGTAGCCAACACAGGAAGTATCTGGGACCCCACAATCTGCTTGTCCAGAAGAACCCAGGAAAACATTAAGACAAAGGAGCAAAATGAAATTTCTGGTCTCCATTCCAAATAGAACAAGTCCAGAAGACATGGACATGGAAAAAAGCAGAAGTCACACACCTGAAATTTCTGGAATGATGGCAACTGAAGTAAAGAAACTACTTCATGAAGCCAAAAAAGAAATCAGATCAGAAATAGTATCTCAGCTAAAAGAGAAATGACAAGCATAATAAAAGCATTGCTGAGCATATCTAAAGAAGACATAGATCTAAAAAAAGTAGCACATAGGAGAATGAGGCAAACCTTGAATGAACCATGTAGAGAAGAATTGGAATGTATGACATGGACTCAAAGATAAATCCAGGAGATTAAAAACTCCATGGAAAGCTGGCACAACTGCTTGAAAGAGACTGAAGATAGACTTTCAGACCTTGAAGACAGGATGGAAAATAGCAATTGTGAAAGGAAAGATCTCTTAAAAATAACAAGGAACCAGGAAATAACAATTTAATGGCTACAAGAGGATGCAAAGAAAAATAATTTAAGAATGATAGGTGTCAGCAAAAAAGCAGGAATCAACACAATGACATAAAGAGATTATTTATAGAAGTAATAGCAGAGGACTTTACAAGCATGGGAAAAGGACTTGACAAACAGATAAGCAAGGCATACAGATCTCCGACTAACCATAACCAAAATAAATCTATACCCAGACATATAATAATCAAAATTCAAAAAATTCAGAAGAACAGAATATTAAAGGTTGTTACAGAAAAAAAAAAACAACAGATCACCTATAAAGGAAAACTCATCAGAATCACAACAGACTTCTTAACCCAAACCATCAACTCAAGAAGATCTTGGGATAAAGTATTTCAAGTTCTGAAAGAAAACAACTTTCCACCCAGATTGATGAACCCTGCAAAATTATCTTTCAAACTTAATAGAGAAATAGGGTACTTCCATGACAAAGGACAGCTGAAGGAATTCATGACCACCAAACCAACCTTACAGAGTACTGAAGGAAATTCTAGAGAGAGAGAAAAATGACCGTGTTTCCAGGAACAGTAGCAGAGTGGGATCACCAAGTGGGGCAGACAATTGAATAGAGGGGAAAAGTAGGGAGACAATGGCAGCAAAAAGGCATGGAAGAGATGAACCAGTGTATGTTGACCATAACCATTAATGTAGGTGGCCTCAATTCATCAATAAAAAGAAACACAGGCAGAGTGGATCAAGAAACAAGATCCATCAATATGCAGTATAAAAGAGACACATTAACTTGAAAGGAAATTCATAGATTGAAAGTCAAAGGAGAGAAAACAATGCTCCATGCAATAGGGAACCAGAAAACAGCAGGGATAGCTTGCCCATCAACTGCAGAACAGATAAGAAAGATACGGCATTTTCATACAATGGAAATTTACTCAGCTATAAAGAAGGATAATCATAAGGCTCTTGTAGGTAAATGGATCCAACTTATGGTTATGCTTTTGAGTAAATTGGTTCAGACTTACATAAATGAACATGATGTTGTCTCCCTAGTATGAAAAACTGGAGGAGTTAGTGGGGTCCAAAATGTACAATAGATATTGTGAAAGTGAAAGGAGAAGAAACGTCTAAAAAGGGAATGTGGTAACCATTGTTAATTCCTTATTATCTTGTTTTAAAGTACTGTATCATTTTCATTGTTTTTTTCACTGTTTCATTCTGTTTTGTGTGGTTTGATTTTATTATATTTGATGGCACGGGCAATTATTTTGAAGATAACAAGATATATTATGGTAGCTTTTGTTGATTTCCTATTATCTTGTTTTGAAGTCCTGTATCTCTTTCATTGTTTTGTTTTTATTGGTTTTATTCTGTTCTGTTTTGTTTGATTTTATTATGTCTGATGGCATGGGCAACTATTTTGAAGATAACAAGATATATTATGATAGCCATTGTTGATTTCCTATTATCTTGTTTTGATGTTCTCTATCACTTTCACTGTTTTGTTTTGATTGGCTTTCTTTTATTTTGTTTGGTTTTATTATCATAAAAAGAAAAAAAGAAAAGGAAAAATCCATATATGAGGTCTTGTTTGTTTGTTTTAAATACATTTTTTAAGAGTACTTCTGGTTCACAGAAAAACAGTGAAAACTAGAACTCTCCTATAGCTTTTACCCTGTAACTTACAACTTGCCCACTGTTAACATCCCCTACTATGATGATATTTGTTGCAGTCAATGAACTTGGCTGGACCTATCTTTATCACCCCAAGTTCGTAGTTTAAGACTCACATTTGGTGTTGTATATTCTGTAAATTTTGACAAATGTGTAACATCATGAATCTCCCATCATGGTATCGTCATAATTTGTAATGAAGCTCATATTGTGATAGCAAAACCAAGAGTGGTTTGATTGTTAAAAGTTCATACTCTCACTGGAGCAACAAAACAGTAGCATATAGACCACCTCTTTTTTTTTCTTTCTTTCTTTCTCTCTTTCTTTTTTACTGGAGATTGAACCCACAAAGTTTGTGCTGAACTACAACTTCAGCCCCTTTTTATTATTATTATTTTTTTATTTTGAGACAGTGTCTTGCTAAGTTGCTAAGCTTCCCAGGCTGAACTCAAACTAGGGATCCTCATGTGTCAGCCTTTTGGAATGCTGAGATTACAGGTGTGTACCATCATGTCTTTTTCATACTGGGCATCTTTACAAATGACATCTAAAGCTTGTCAAGTATGACAGTTTAAAAAAGAGAAAGTTTTCAAAGCTCAATGAGCCAAAATGCAAACTAGAAAACCAGTTTTCATTATTTTATGTTAAAATAGGTAAAAGTGTATGCTATGTTCATTAACTTAGTATCTAATGGTTTTTTGAAGTAGTATGCCATAAAGAGGTTTTTCCACAATTTTAGATCAATGTTTGGGCCATTTCCACCACTGATGATAATACATACAAATTTGAAGTTTCACATTGGGCAGAAATAAAGAGTAAGAAAAGAAACTGAAATATTTTTAAATATAAAAATCTAATCTACTGCAAAGTATTCAAGATTATATCACATATAATTACTTTGGAAAATTTGTTGAAAGAAAACTTTAATCTTCATCACTGTGGAATAACTATTATAGTAGCATTAGTTCATAATATTGTTGTATTATTTTTAAAAGAATTTTAAAATGATGTGTCCTAGTTACATTTTTCTCATTGCTGAGACAGAATACCTGATGCCCAAAATTAGGGAAGGAAAGGTTTATTTCTTACAGTTCTTGGGTGTTTCAGTCCATATTCAGCTGGCTGCAAGGCAGAGTGGTGTAGCAGGGCAGCCATTCATGGCCACAGCAAACAGCAAAGCGCAAACCAGCAAAAGAGGGAAGACACACCTTCTTTCCACCTTTACACCATATGTCTGCTCCACCCCGGGCGGGTTCCGCACTCACACCATCAATACCAGCGCCTGACAACAAACCAGTCTCAAATGCCAGACCAATTCCAGACTCAGCCGCGTCCATGTCATGATTACATGAGACTTGGCGGGGCCACAGGAACGTAAACCATACATGATGTAAAATTGATTTTTCTCTGTGTATGTGTCAATTGTCCAGTAGGTGCTCTGCAGATACTGAAATACTCAAAAAAAGGTAGTGACTCAGTTTAATAGATGGATGTAGGGGTAAAAGGGAAAGTGAAGCCGGCATAGGAAATAATCAGTGAAAAAGAGTGTGAGACCTTCATCAAAGCAGGAGAGTTTAGAGAACCCAGAACATTTTCTGGGAATAAGCCTGGGTTATTCAGAACTTCATCGCCTGCTAGAGCTGCTACTTTCTTTTAAAAGCACTAAGTTGGACCTGACCAGATAAATGCTCTCTGACTTTTAATTTTATAACAGGATATCATCTTAATTATCTTTAAGCCTTTCTTTCCCAGTGCCCTTCACTTAATCATTTAATCCTGAGTGACATTCTATCCTTCCCTACCGAAAGATGTTTATATATCCCAAATTAGGGCATGGGCAATTTAGTTCTATTCTCTTTTGTCTTTATGGTTTTTCCATGAATGATTTTATACACTTTTGGTTTTAACTAGTAATTCAAAGCAAATGACTTAAACCCATATTTCTGCTTCATGAAGTTTATCTTTCTGCCCATCTTCTGTCCTTTGTCTGCAAGAAGCATACTTCTGTGTAATGGTAAATTTCCCTAAAACTACAGTGTCCTCCTTTTGACCAGTAGGACTGTTTACTTATTAACAATGCTCATCATATCTGCCAAGGTGGATGGTGCAAAGAAGTATTTTTTATAATATTGATTCAATTAACGGATGAATGAATGAACCATCTCAACACTTGCCTCCCCCTTTTTGGCATTTTATTGATCAAATATAAATAAAATTACAATTTAAAGCCCAACATATTTTTGTTCATTTGCCTACTGTGAGAGATACTATTTTAGTAATGTAACATTAAATAGATTTCTTAGTGTTCTTTTAAAAACCAGACAATTTCATTAAAGTCTACTAAAACTAGGTTGATATGCAAAGTATAGTGTAAGGCTAAAGGCCATAAGGAAAACAAATTTAGCAAAATTTATTAAGAAAGTGGAAAAAAGAGGCTTAAGTATATTTTAATCATCATTCACTATTACAAATAACAAAATAGTTAATACTGAAAGAAGAAAAGTGTGTTACTCTTGGACTTTTGCAAACTTACATAGCACAAGCTGTTATTTCAGACAGGCTTTTTATCTTAGTGACTTGATAAATTTCCTCTATTTAAAATTCTAATAAACTTATAATCATTTAATGGAGTGTGCATTCTCTGTGGTGTTTTCATTTCCTTGCTCAATTTGCTCATTTCTCTTCATATAATGGAATTTATAAAACCTATTGTTGCTTGTGTATTTTGGACAAAAAAATTTGTGAGACAATTAAAGCATTAACAATATTTAGGTAAATTCATTAATATCGAGAGGGGCTTGATGAACTTGGGTACTTTTGTCTCTCTCACACCTACACAAATACACACAGCTGGAAGATATTGTAGTTGTTCAGCCCCTTGTAGGATCCTGTTATCAGATTTCTCACCTTGAGTATAGAAGGAACAACTGGAATACACACACAGAGATGTACCTTTTCACAGTCTACGCATACACAATAAACATTTTTGTTTGCTCTTTGATGGGCCCCTGTGGATTGGGAAATCCCTGTGCTCAAGGAAGGACTGCTTCCACTAGGTAACATAGTTGTGTTCGGTGAATTGAAAGCTATAACTGTCCCCCAACCCTAGTATGTATTAGGCTTCTAAAAAATGTTTTAGAACCAACTAAAGACACAGAATAGCAGCACTGTTTTGTGGAAAACTGATTCCAGTTATCAGAGAGAAATTGAATTCCTCCTCTATGCCCGCAGTAAGGAAGACTATATCAGGGATCCAGGACATTCACTGACCTGTCTCCAATACGCCCTTCCCAAGAGTCTTAATAGAAAATTGTAGTAACCCAATAAGGAGGGCATCATCGACCCTTCCTATGTAATGAAACTTATGGAGTAGAAGGAAGGTGTGATTATAAACTTAATTTTTATGAAATGGTTACAGAAATAATTGAGGCAGCTGTGACTTATTTTACCTGATTAGTTTTTATTTTTTCCAGGCTTTATACAAAGAACCCAATTATTGGCGATATAAAAGGTTTGAAATGGGAATAGGACTGAATTGGCATCCCACAGTGGTAAACATACACATGAATGTCAAACATTTTCTTAACTGACACTAGGAACTCTTCACCTAGACAAAAGGCAAGAATAAATGCTGAGAGGAAAAAGCTGCAACAAGTAACTTCATTTTTCACCTCAAGATCTACTTTCCAGTTTTCTGTTTCAGGCAACCAACTTAGAAAATTTTCTATGTGATATTTGCCCTCCAACTTTTGATGGGTTTGGCCAAGAGGAGCCATGGCTATATATCAGTTGATGGGGAAGAGGGTGGTCTGAGCACTTGGCTGAAGGTTGCATCTAGTGGATTATATTCCATGCCTAAATTTCAGTGCTTTGCTCACAGTAATCTTTGTTAGAGGATTCTGTTTGTCCTTCCAAGTCACGTTCATTGCTCTTCTCTGAGCTGGTTACTTAGCACCTGTGTTCTTCCTGGACCCTATCCATGTTTGTAAGTCCCTCTCCAGTTATCCTAACTTGCCTATCATTTGCTCCTTGTTGGACACTTCATTGCCACAATTCCTTTTATACCTTGTATGACTTAAAAGAATGTAGGCCATGCCTGAAACATTGGGGTAGAAAAGGGGTTATGAATTGTGGCTTGAGATGTATCGAAGAAAGAATTCCTTCTGAAAACTAGGGATTAGAATGTAGGAAGTCATTAGGAATTTGTGTGTGTGTGTGTGTGCATGCATGTGTGTGTGTGTGTGTGTGTGTAACTGTGAGTGAATAAGGAATCTCACTTAATTCGTCTTTGGTTTAAATTGCCTGGCCCTTAATGAAGCCACTTGTGCTCAGAGGGATTTCTCCAGCAATGCCAAGCCTTCAGAGGCTTCGGTCTTCACTTGTGGAAGGTCTTGTATACCTCAGGATTTCTGAACAATTATTCCCTACTTCTGCCTTTGGAATATAGCCCCTTTGGTGAAGAGTTGAGGTAAAGAACTGGTGGGTAGAAGAGATTTGATCTATCACAGGTGCTTCTGCCATTTGAATCTGTCATCCTTACGAATACACAGCCATTAACTTTTGCCTTGTTTTTTCCCACACCTGTATGTGGTAGATTCCACCACTTCCCAGTGTTCTTACAGGGATGAAAGCAATTTGGGCTCTTATCTTTCCTTGGGCTCTTATCTTTCCTTGGAAAGGATTTTCATCTTTTTTTTTAATTTAAAGAGTGTATAACAGAATAAAACCAATCAAAACAAACCAGTGTAAGAGATACAGGATTTTAAAACATTATGAAATCAACAGCAATTACCATAATGCCTTTTGATGTCTTCAAAATAGCTGCAGATAACTTTGAACATAGTAAAAATCAAACAGGATTTTCATCTTTTAAACTTAATTCTCTTCAGTCTTTGCATCCTCAGTTCACTGAAACTATGCTTTTGTAGCTTTTCTGGTTTATTGTTGTTGGGATGAGAGGGGATAGACTTTCATGTCTCCCTAATGCTAATTGAAAGTAGATGTCTTAAAATCAAATCTCTGATACATAACATATGGGCAAAGGCTTAGATAAATTTGAGTTTAGACAAGGAAAAAGATTGGTAAATTGTTAACTTTTCTCCTGTAAATATTATTTATCTCCCTAGTATATGCTGGGGATTATTGCAGGTATTGGAAATATAACAAGATACGTTCTCTCCCCTCTTTAAAAGTAAGTATTTTAAAGGTGAGAGGCAAGAAGAAAATCACATATGTTTAATCATGTAGTTCTAGATAATGAGAAATGGATTGTTGGAATGAAACAGGTTAAATAGATGTGTTACACCTCCTTATGTACCATCCTAGACCTGAGTAGCCGTATATACTTGCAAGTTCATCCTGCTGGGATCATTTACCTTGCTTCCTTAATTGGGTAGAACCTAAAAATTTCTTAACTTGTTTCTGGGGTCATAAACTAATACAGTTACCACCATGGCCTAAAGAAACCCCATACGTGATGTAAACTAGAAACGAGAGGACCCTATCCCTGTCCGCTTTGGGAAGCTTAAAGTCTCTGCCTTATTCAGCAGCCTGGAACAGCCACTTTACACAGCCTCAAAATGTGGCAGACTTAAAACACTGTGGTGCCCGACACCCATCAGGATGACTACTGTCAGATAATGCAGAAAATAGCAGTTATTGATGAAGATACGTAGAAGTTAGAACACTTCTACACTATTGTGGGAATGTATAATGGTATAGCTTCTTTGGAAAGCATTAAAAATAGAATTAATATGTGAGCCAGAAATTCTGCTTCTGCATATAACTAGAAAAGAATTGAAAGCAGAGATTCAAAGCGACATTTGCATAACTATGTTCATAGCAGCATTTACATAACAGTTAAGAGTAAGAAGCAGCCTAAGCATCTTCTGATGAGATGGATGGAATGGCAATATGTGACATACATGTGCAATGGAATATTATTCAGCCTTAAAGAGGAAAGAGATCCTATTGCGTACTGTAACATGGTGAACGTGGGGCATTATGCTAAGTGAAAAGGCTAGTGTTTTATATATGCAAATGGTGGTTGCCAGGCACTGAGGAGGGAGTAGAGCTTTGTTAAGTGGATATAGACTTTCAGCTCTGCAAATGAGAAAGTTCTGGAGATTAGTCACATAATAATGTGTATATGCTTTACACTACAAACTATGCGCTTAAAAATGGCTAAATTGTAAATTTTATGTGTGCATATTTTACTGCAATTAAAATATAAACAAACCTTGGGGGTTAGCCAGATGTGGTAGCACATGCCTTTAATCCCAGCACTCGGGAGGATGAGGCAGAAGGATCGTTGTGAGTTTGAGAGCAGCCTGGGCTACAAAGTGAGCTCAAGGCCAGCCTGAACTGCATAGTAAGACCCTGTCTCAAAAAATAGGGCTAGGGATTTAGCTCAGGGGCCTTAGCACCTGTCTGGCAGGCGAGAGGTTGTGAGTTTGATCCTCGGTACCAAAACAAACAAACAAACAAATAAAACCCCTCCCCAAAAAACCCAAAAACAACCTTGGGAGTATATTTCAATAATAATAAGATAAGGGCCGGGAGTTTGGCTCAGCAGCTTACACGCCTGTCAGGCAGGCACGAGGTTGTGAGTTCAATCCCTGGTGCTGAAAAAAAAAATAAAATAAAATAAAATAATAATAATAGGATATTGGAAGGAAATTAGCAGGCAAATTGCTCACTTTTTCCCTTCCTGTCCCCTGCATAGTCTCACTATCAAGGCAGTAGTAAATTTATGTAACTTTTCTGGACAATTCTGTGAGAAAAAGTATCCAGCTTTATTTTTAATTGAGAAACTTTGGCCTGTTCAGTTAGACCCTTCCAACCTGCATACACGTTCATGAATGATTTTACATCCCTATTATATTCAATCTCATTTTCTAGGATTTTATCTGCTACTCATACATTTTAGCACTGGATTCTTGAATTAAATTTTATTTTCTGGGAAATCTTTTGTGCTACATGTTATGTTCAGGACAAATACTTTAGGAGAGAAGTTATTTGCACTGGAGCTTGAATAGGTAAGCAGAATGTAGGTATCTTTGAGAAAGACAGCTCAAAGAGAGGTGCCAGCAAGTTCAAGGACCTAGAGGTGGGAGAGGGCTCAGCAATTTTGAGGATTGGCAAGCAGGATAATGTGGTGCACATGAAGTAAGAAAGAGGGCAAGTGGTGGGAGCTGAGATGAGAGAGGGAGTCTTATCTCCAGCAACTCAGGGTCTTATACTACTTTATACCCATTGAAGAAGAGTCACACCATCTGAGCTACAGCAATGAAAAGATTTTTGTGGCTAAAATAGCAATAAAAATTTTTTGGTAGGTTCGGGAGAAATTAGCACCCCTATACATAACTCATAGAAATGTAAAAATGTATAGCTGCTGTGGAAAAAAGAGTTAGGCATGTCTTCAGAAATTAACCCATATAACCCAGCCATTACACGCTAAGATATATATGCTAAAGAATTGCTTTATGCAAAGGATAATATCAAAGAGTTTGGATTCAGTAGCTTCCCATCTTTACCAGCTAATTTTATGTTACATCAGTTCAATTTTTCTCTCTTGCTTCAGTTAGTGTTGTGAAGCTTTTAGGAAAACCTACAGAAATGTGAGCAAGGAAAAGTTGTGACTGGGACAATGAAAGTCTACTGCCCTACATTTTCTGGAATGTAGACAGTGCAGTCTCTGAAGAGTATTCCTGTGGTGGGGATGTAATGGAGCGAATGAGGATCTGGAAAGGAGCGAAGGAAAGAATTTCTGTGGCAATGAATCGATATGGATGTGCTCATTTTTTCCTAAGACAAATGCTAGTAGCTTTGTCCAGGGTTCTGTTTGTTTTTATAAATCACACAATGCTATTCCTGCAAAAAAGAAAAGAGTTAAGATCAGAGGCTATGCAAATACCACGCATATAAATAATTTCCAGGCTGTCAGAAGTTAAGTGTCACCTCTGGGTTCCAATGCATTCAAGACTTTTTTCCATCTCCTAACTTTCTGAAGATTAATAACTACCTCTGTGAAATGGAAACTACCCCATAAAAAGGAAACTGGGACAGAAAGCTACTTGTAAAAAGGTATTTTATTAGAAAATAACATGCTCAGGCTTGGTAAGTTAGAAGTTTAACTTTTTACTGCTGCAATATAAAAATAGGTCGAGACATATTATAATAGATTATGGTGCAGCCTATTTTCAATGACTGTCATGGATAAAGCCAGCAGCAGCAAGTCATAGATAATATGGGCTTTCTTTCTAGGATGTTTCAGGTGTAACTAGATAGGTTTAAAGTGGAAGTCATTCATAAACCAGTGGTTCATAATGGAATTCTTTAATGTTAGTTTCTTCTCTCTCTGAACCCAGCCTACCATCCTCTTTATAGCCCTTTTCATCTTCATCTTCATCTGGAAGGAAGACAGGCGGCAGTGCCTCTAAGCACCTATAATGGTGACTTCCTAGACAGCATGCTGGTTACAAAAACTCCTTCTATCACCATTTCCTTGAATATTTAGAACATTCTGGTATAAAACTAAGGAAGTATGGTAAAACAGAATAAATTCTAAAAGGGTAAATTAAAAACAACATGTTCTATACCTCATGTAGTATTTTTAAAATTGAATTTATTGCCAATACTTTAAAATTGGAAGTTCACACACAAAAACCAGATTTCTCACTTACTTTTAAAAATTGGAAAATTGTAATTCTGGCATTGCAATCAGACATGACCACAACCAGCTGTTGCTAATCAGGAACCACTCTCTTCAGAAGGATCATGTCCCTACTAGGAAAAAAAATTTCTTTATCATTTTCCCCCTTATTCCTAGGGGATTGTGAGTCTGCTTTACTTGCTTGAATCTTATAGAAATTTGAGTTGAGAACCCTAAATTAATGAATGTAAATTGCATTGGAAAGTGGAGATGGCTAATCAGTATTCCATTACAGCTTTTCTAAACTATAAACCCTAAATATGCAGATCTAAGCCTGTACAGGTGTTCTCTCTCCACCACCCATTTTGTTCTGCATTTGCAATTAGCTACCATAGAACAACAGTTGATTCAACTCACCTGGGAGAGGAGATTGCAAAAGAGAATTGCATAGTTTCTACGTAATTATATTTCTTATGGGGATTTGTCTCGGGATATCTTTTAGATGGAATGTGACCCATCTAAGAAACAAACTTCAGACAAGAGAAAATAATTACTTTTCTTCTGCAAATTGCTATGGTCTTTCTGGAGGGCATTTTGTTAAGGAGTTTTTTAATAACTTTAAAAAGCTTATATACCCTTTGACCTAGTAATTTAATTCCTGGAAGCATATGTTGAAGAAATAGACAGAAGTGGCTTCAAATATTTATTGTGATAGTATTTATGACTGCAAAAAAAAAAAGTCAGAACAAATCTAAATGTTCAACAGTAATGTAAGTTATAGCATATTCTTATGAAATCAAGTTATGTAGACACTGCAAATAATGTCCAAAAGAATGTTCAATGGTGATGTCAATATCCTTGCTGTATTATAAAATGGATAAAAGCAGAGAGATGCTGACTCTCTGTAACCCACATTTGTTTGTTGATATGCAGAAAAAAAAACACCCAAATGGTTTCAGAAAAAAGTATTAATAGTAATTATTTAAACAATATAAATTTAAAATCAGGGAATGCTGCTTACTTAGAATCTTTTTCCTTTATCCCCAATCATTTTTCTCCAGATAATATCTTCTCTCCAATCTTCAACAACTGAAGCCAAAAATACAAAAAAAAAATGTCAAAATAGACAATAAGGGATTAACATTAGAGAATATTTCAAGAACCAGGGTGCTTGAGTTCATTTTTTAGTGCCTGAGCTTGGGCAAGTGCTTAGTATCTTCATGCTTCTGTTTCCTCTTTTGAATATGTCAGACTACTCACAGGGTTTTTTTCATAAGGATTAAACAAGTTAATATTTTAGAGCACTTAAAACAGCACCTCATTTTTTCTAGTTTTACTGAATACATCAAATGCATTTTATGGTAGTGTTGACAAAATTTTAAATTTTTGGTTGGGAAATATTGAGGATCTTTGTCTCCCATGAATTTTTAAAGTGACTCAAAGCAATTTATTGCCCACCAGACTTTATGGGGGAGCCAGAGTTGTTGGAAGTGGTACTGACCATCTAGAAAAGTATTTCAGAATATTCTAGAATGTTTTCATCTGGAGCTTCCCAAGGACAGAAGAGGGTACAAAAGAATAGCTGGTGTTTGTTAAGGTTTTGTAGGGCTGCACTGACTGTGAGTGTTATGGTTTATTATATCATTGAAGTTAGGGATGCCATAAACTCAGATCAGGCTGCCAGGTGCATTCTTGCCATCTAAGAGGAATCTGGAAACTTATGAATGTATCATTCAAGTGGCTATGTTCTGGGGGCATATTTAAAACAATGTCAGAGAGTCTCCTAACCACATACTAAATAAGTTAATTTATATGTCATTATGCAAAAAGTAGGAGAAGGGATAGTATTTATTGTAATGGAGTATGTGCACTTCCTTACTCAGAAATACACGTGCATCTGAGGCTTCTTGCTCTCAAAGAGAGTAGAACAACCACACCTAGCACTTAGTACTTGATACAGTTTAAGCAGTTAATAAGTATTTTACAGTAGGGTCAATGAGGTGGCTAGGTCTGATATTTTAAGTAAGAAACTTGCATTTTGAAATTCTAGACATATAAATTCTAGTTTTAACATATTGGCATTTCCTGATTGCCAAGTTTGTAACCATTTGACTGCATCTCCTCATCCTCTCTTTCCAAATCTAGACATAGTTTTAGCTTCAGACAAATACCTGTAACCAAACAAAGTCTAACATCAACATTTAAAGAAAAATAGCAGTTTCTGGAACTTGCCACATAGGTTGTCTTGCTTGTTATGCACATGTGCTGGTCCTTTTGCCTAGAATACTTCGTTTCTGGGTATGTTTATGTCTTTATGCCTCACTGCTGTGAGGTTTTTACTCACATGTCACCTTATAAAGGAAAGTTTTTCTATCCAACTTAATAAATGATTGATTCTCATTTTCTCTCTGTTTCTGTGTCTGTCTTTGTCTCTGTCTCTGTCTGTCTTTATATATATACTCTGGCTTCACTTTGGCACTTACAATTTTTTGAAAGGTTAAATGCTTAATTGTTTGCTTATTTACTTTTGGTCTTTTCCCATTAGACTGAAAGCTTAATGAGGACAGGGATTTTACATAATTTTTCTTTCCAGCATTCAGTCTAGTGGATGTTCAGTAAATATTTGATGGAGAACCGAATTGTCGAATGACTATGTATCGGGGGCCAAAAATGTTTTAATTTGTTCTAATACATACATGACATTGTCTCAGGTTACCTTCAAAATAGCTCTAGATGATGAGAAGTATTACAGACATTATAGAGAAGACATCCAGAGAGGAGAAAGAATTATGAAAGTTTATACAATCAGTAAGCAAGGAAGATCTTGTCCAGGTGACTGAAACAGTTGGGCCTTGGTCTGTTCTGATTCCCATAACATCTTCTCTATGGCCAGAATTCCTGCCATTGGAATTGTTGAGCATCCTTATTTCTTTATGACTAGGGTTCTATTTTGCCATCACTGGTGGTTCTTCTAAGGGGCTTGTGTCCTGTTCTAGGCCCTGTCAAAGAATGAAGGCCTCTTTATCTGAGTGGAGTTCCTGTGCACAGTTGACTATAAGTTAGCCACACTTGCTCAAATAGAGATCCTGTTCAGATTCCTACTGCTTCAATTCATACTTCCAGTCAAAAGCTCAGCTGACATCATCTAAGGAACATTCATCGAGTACTGCTGTGATCCAAGCTCTGGACTCAGACATGGGCAATAAGGAGCTATCAGTTTACCATTGTCTTTTCCTACTTGTTGAGATATAGTACCCAAAACCTGCAATATGGAGAAGTTTATTTTGGATTACATTTTATTTAGTCCTTAATTTGGTGGTTCCAAGGATAGATGGCGTAGAAGAGGGGCATGGTGGGAAGGAGGTGCTCAAGGCATGGGAGACAAGAAACAGAGTCAAGAAGTGCTATGAATGTAGCTAGCTATACCTTTCCAGGTCACTCCTACAGTGACCTGCCTCTTCCTACCAGACCATGCCCTCTAACAGTCAGTCAGTTATAATTCCCCTGTAATCAAATAACCTTCTAAACACATGAGGCTTTGGAAAGGACATTACAAATATAAACCAAAACATTCTGTCCCTGGCTCCCAAAAGACTCATGCTTATCTCTTTATGCAAAACACATGTAGTTCATCCTTAAGAGTTGCCCGAGTTTTAACAATTTCAGCATTGCTAAAAAATCCAAGTCCAAAGTCTCCTCTGAGACTTAAGGCACTTGGCTGGAAGCCCCAGTAAAAAAATCAAAAGAAGTTAAACATTGCCAACATACAATAGCACAGGATAAACTTTCCCACTCCAAAAGGGAGGAAGGGGGAGATAGAAAGGAATGGGACTAAAGCAAGACAAATTTCTAGCAGGTCAAATATGAAATGTTGTGGTTCTGTGTCCCACACCTGGGACAAGCACTGCTGAGCTATAAGCTCCAAACAGCTTGGGCAGCTCTGCTTCTGTGACATTGCGGGCTTCTCTCTTGGACTGTCTTTCCTTAACTCTTGTGACTGTCCTCAGATGTTCCACATTCCTGACTTCTCCAAGTTTCTCAGGTCTCTGCTGCTCTTCTAGCTTCACTTTCACAGCTTCATCCACTGCCCTCTCACTGCTTGGCCTCCCTGGCCTTCTGAAATGTGATTGAAAGCCTCTTTGATTCTGTAATTCTTTCATTTGGTGTATCTTTAAACCACTACCATGTGAATGATAATCAAAGTCTGTTGCTAGCTTGACAATGAATTAGGCACATTTAAATCATGGTTATAAAGATCTTTGTGTCCCTGGAAGGCTGACTGCTGTGAAATGAACCCTAGGGAACCAATTGCCTGGACAGCCCTTTCGGATCAGGGAGACTTGGGGCTGCTGTCTTCTAAAAAAAAAAAAAAAAGTCTTTCATGTTTGCAGCCTTGAATCTGTGAGGAGCGAACCTCTGATATGCCCTCAATTCACTTTCCCTATTGTCCTGATCCTAAGCTCTTGGCCTCTTTTTAATGCTAAATCTTTTCAGCAACCAAAATCGCCTCCACTTAAGCTTTGCAAGCCACAACTTTACTTAGAATTTTCTTTCTGACCAAATTAAAAAATTTTTAAAATTATTCAGCTATGCCATTCGCTCTTGATTTTCAGTATAAAGCTGGCTAAAAGTCCCCAAAGGTACCCATGCTACAGTGTGAATGTCGGACTGCCTTGAAATTTCCTCTGACGAATTATTCTGATGCTGTTAATCTCTCCCACAGTCTCAGCACATGAACAAAATACAGAAAAAATTTCTGCCAGAGCATGACACACATGGTCTCGATTCTTATTCCCAGTGGAATTTATTTTTCCTGCTGAAACTCCTTGATCCTAATCTTCACTTTGTGGATTTCTGTCAACATTCTGGGCTTCTGAGCTCCAACCAGAATCTCCCATCAAGCCTGGTTTATAGCATTTTCAGATTACTTCTCCTGTTGGCATTTCCAATACTTTCCTAACTCCTCTGGTGAACCACATTTAAAGGTTTAAAGGTTTCTAAACTACATGGCCACATATCCTCACAGCAATGACTTCTTTAGTATCAAAAATCAGCCTTAGTCACTTCTCTTGTTACTGTCTACTGGATTTCCACAGTGCCTGTTGTGATTTCACCTTTTTAAAGAATTTCTAATTGTATTTTGAATCTTTTCTCACTTTCTTTTGGTAAGTCTGTATAGAGGCTTATCTATATTATTTATTCTTTCAAAGAACCAGCTCTTAGATTTGTTGTTTTTTTTTTTTTTTACTTTTTTTGTCACAATTCAATCAATTTCCACACTCGTCTTTATAATTTATCTCCTTATTTTCAGTTTAGGGCTGGTTTGCTGTTGTGTTTTAAGAGTTCTCATAAGATTGTATGAATTTGCTCTATTTTCCTAACATGAGCATTGATTGTGATGAATTTTCCTCTTAGAACTGCTTTCATAGTGCTCTAGAAGTTTCATTGGATATTACTGTGATTGTCATTAAAAGTTCCATAAATTTTTAATTTCTTCTGGAAGACATTGGTTGTTTAGCAGTATATTGTTCATTTTCCAGGCACTTCTTTCTTTTTCAAAATTTCTTCTGTCATTGATTTTGAATTTTATTGCATGGTGGTCTGATAAAATGCATGGGGTAATGTCTATTCTTTCATATTTGCTTCAGCAGACTTTGTAGACTAGTATGTGACCTATTTTGGGAAAAGTACCATGTTCTGCTAAATAGGGTGTATATTAAATTGTAGAGGGGTGGAATACTCTGTATATATCCATTAAATCCATATGTTCAAGGTTGCGGTTCCACTCTGAAATTTATTAGTTTTTTGTTTGGTTGATCTATCTCTTTGTGAAAGTGGGGTGTTAAACTCTCCTATTATAATTCTTTTAGTGTTTATTTGATCATTTTATTTCTACAGTTTTTGTTTTATGAAGATAGGTACTCCAGTATTCTGTGTATGTATGTTTATCAATGTTATCTCTTCTTGTTGGATTGTTGCCTTAACTAGTCAGTAGTGACTTTCTTTGTTTCTTCTAATCAGTTTTAGCTTGAAGTTTATCATATCTGATATGAGAATCCCTGCTTATTTTCAGGCCCTGGTGCATGAAATGTTATTTTCCATTTTTTTAATCTATCAATATTTTTTTTTGGATTACATGAATTTCTTGAAAACAACAGATTGATTCTCTTTTTTGTTCCGGTCTGCCAGTCTGTGACTTTTAATTGGAAGATTGAAGCTGTTGACATTGAAAGATATTCATGAGATATGTCAGTTATTTATTGTCATTGCCTTCTTTATCTTTTGACATATCTTTTGCTTTTCTTTTCCTGATATTTTTCCTTGCTATTTATCTGTTGACCACACTAGTTTCCTCTGTGTTTTTAGCTATATCTGATTCATTATTTCTGTTGAGAATGTTCTTAATTATTTTCTCTGGAGCTGGCCTGGCACTCATGTATCTTCTGAACTGGCCCTTTTCATGGAAATCTCTTATTTCTCCACCTATGTTGAAGGATAGCTTTGCTAGGTAAGTTAATCTGGGTTGGAAGTTATTTGCTTTTAGGGCTTGATATACTTTACTCCAAGCTTTTCTGGTCTTTAGGGCTTATATTGAGAAGTCTGCTGTGATCTAACTGGTTTACTTTTATATATGATTTTTTTGTTTGTTTGTTTTTCTCTGGCCACTTTTAAATGATCTTTTTTTTTTTTTTAAACTGGATATCTGGTAGCTTTATAAGGATGTACCTCGGTGAATTTTTTTTAAGTCATAATTGTTTGGTGTTCTATAAGTGTTGCTTATTTACATTTTAAGGTCTTTTCTTATATTTAGGAATTTTCTTACATCATTTCTATAAACATGTTAGCAAATCCTTCTGTATTATCCTCTAGTTTTTCCTCAGACTCTGATTAGTCTAAGATTGATTTCTTTGTTGTCATACAGTAACTGCTGGATAGTCTTCACTTGTTCTGTGGTTTTCTTTTTGGCTTCTTTGAGCTCTTTATCATAATTCACTATTTTTTCCCCAGTATCAGATGCTGTCTTCACACTGGTCATTCATGTATTTATGCATACATTCTATGCAATTTTTTTATTTCACATATTTCTATCTGACATCATTTTGAGAATTACATATTTTTGTTGATTCTGTCATTCAAGTTTAGAACTGTTTTGGTTAACTCATCCAAGTTCTTACCTATTTTCCCAAAATTCACCATAGGTATATTGAATGAACTTGCTGTTCCTCTTTGAACTTACCTATTTTACTCGTCCTTTCTATGAACTTTTCCTAGATTTCTGCTACTGGCATTTGTTTTCTTCTCCCTTTATGACCTCTTGCTTTTCCTGAGGAGAGTTGAGGAGAGGGAGTTGGAAACCTTCTATCCTTACTTCCCTGTTCTCTTATGTGTATCTGTGTTTGTTTATTTTAAGAGTTATATGTAGCCCTTTCTTGTTTCTCTTTGTTTTTGTGGAAGTTGCTGCAGGTTGGGGACTAAAGAAGTGAGGAAAATTTGTGACTTATAGGGAGAATTTTAGTAGGATGCTAACTCCCACTGAATAATTTTCAGTTTTGTTTGTCCAGTGTTAGTATTTACATTTTCTGTTATTTACTTTAAGTGATTTTTGATTCTGCCCATATGTTTTGCTGAAAGAATTACTTCTGGTTATAACAGCATCCACAGATTCAGTCTGAGAACTGTAAGAAATAAACCTTTTATTCCCTGTTTTTGGGTGCCAGTTATTCTGTCTCAGCAATGAGTGAAAAGTAACTAAGACACACTAAAAACTAAAAATTGTTCATCCACATCCTGGCTGGTAAGTTGGATTTTTCCCTTTGTGGGAACTTTTCTGCTCCAGATCCTCCAACACTGTTTAGAAGTTGTAGGCATAGTTCTTCATTGATAGAATTCTGACTGTTCTTGAAGAGAAGAGCACAGGATACAGTTTTCTCAGGCTGGCTCTCAGGTTTTGCTACTAATCATTTGGCTCATTGTATTTCTGTTCCATTTTGTTGCCTCTATCTATTTAATATGATTATCTTAGAATGATCTTTATTTTTATTTTCATTATTATTTTATTTTTGTTTTAGTGGAGGATACTTTTTATGAATGTTATGCTAAGTCATTCAACAAGCAAGACCTATGACACATTTTTGCAAACAGTCAGCATATATTTGATTTTTCAGTTCCTAAAGACTTAACAGAGTTGTTGGTTGGTGTGAGGCAGGTAATGAGTTAACCAACTCTGCAGTACATTGAGATATAAACCATGGACATTTTGTTATACCTGTCTTACTTCTTCCCCTGTGTGGAAGGACTGAGAAAATTACATTTCAAACTCTGCATTGCTTCATATGCTGAAAGAAAAAAATTCTAATGAGGTATGTTGGGATGATTAAATATCGTACTCTATGCATAGTGGTTGTGTAATAAGTATGAGATTTCCTGACACTCTCCTTGCCTACCCCTCTGGCACTCAACTCCTTGTTCTGGTTCATTTTGTATATCACTGTGGTAGCACCCATCCTCTCAGGTTAAGCACGCTGGAACATTTCTATAAACATAACTGATTCACTTTGAAAAGTGATTTCCTATTCAGAGGTATTGGCAGAAGAGGAGAAAAGAAAGTCAAATATAGGTGTAAGTGTGTATTTATATACATATGTATTTGAATATATTTCTTTTCCTTTTCTTTAAGTTTTAATCAGCATAATTTCTCTGACAATATTTTAACATCTGTAAGAAGAGGAGAAAGTAGGGAAAAATCAAAGTTTATTTATTTTTAGTTTGGATCTAATGTCATAAAGAAATATCTGGAACTAAAGAAATAGTTGCAAATATGAGTTTTATTTTCATGGTCAAAGGAAAGTTTTTCTTTCTCCTCTCTTCTTTTCTTTCTTCTCCTTTATTCTTTCCATCTTCTTTCTCTTCCATCCTCCTTTTTTCTTCATACTTCCTTTCTTTTCTTCTATATTCATCTTTTCCTTCTCCCCTACTCCTTTCTTGCTCCTCCTGTTCCTCCTTTATCTTCATTTCTCCTCCTGTTTTTCACCCTTATGTTTTTGTTTTCCTTCAAACTCCATGATCAGCTCTCAGGGAAAAAGATACCATATTCCATACTTGCTCCTTTCAGAAAGTAAGCATAGTATGTAGATATTTTAAATTATTTTTAGAGTTTATCTTATTCTGATTTTAAAGTTATTTCTGAGCACTTTTAGTAATTTTACTGGAAATCACTTCAATCCCTTTTTGATCATAGTATGCTCTATTATTATGACAAAGTGATATTTGATTGTAAGAATGTAGATAACACTTTGCTATGAGAGTCACATTCTTTTGTGTTTTACAGTTCTATGATTCAAAAATAAAACTGATCAAGTATACTTAGAATCGAAGAAACAGATCCACAACATATCGTACAAATGGTTCCCAACTCCTAAGAAAGAAAGGATTTTATTAACATAATATACTTTTCATATTGCAATTATATTTTTGTTTATGGCAGAGTTGTAGTTTGTCATATTGATTCATTGATACACATTTGCTACCCCTACCTTCAATTACATGGAATCATAGTGTATTAAAGGTAGAAGGGAGATTTGGAAATCATCATAAAGCAGTATCGACATTTTATGTAGGGTATCCATGCTCAAAATCATTATTTGGCCTAGAGTGTGTGTGTCAAACCCATGGGCTGTGGGCAATATACAGCTCTGGACAACTGGCAGTGTGACTATACAAAATGGTAAACTTTAGCATTATTTTGTGACTTTTAGTGATTTTTTTTATGACGAGTATATGGTGCTCAAGTGCAAACCACGTAGGTAACAGCAGAACACTGTATAGAGGACATATGCTAACTCTGCCTCTTGTTCTTACCACATACTGTCAGTAGAATCCAGATCCATAGGTCTCAGACAGTAAATGTGCTTATGTGACTTGGTAGGTAAAATGTAGTGGCTATGAATAATAGTATTTGAACTTACCTTTACACTTGTACATTAGCTGTATTACATTATACATGGCCAAAGATAGATCCTCTCCACTAAGTAAGGTGCAGGCAAGCCAAGAGTTTGGATGCCCATAGCCTAGAGTTACTTGATGACAAGTAGAAGTAGAAGAAAAATCTAGGTTAATAACTACTAATGAATGCAATCATATTGCTTATTATGGTAGGTTGATATACTATTTTTTTAGGTAAGTTGAAATGCTATTATTGTTAGTCACTACATTTCACCTACCAAGTCACACAAGCACGTGTACTGTCTGAGATATATGGTTCTAGATTCTACTGACTGTGTGTGACAAGTATGAGAGGCAGAGTTAGCATATGTCCCCTATACAGTGTTCTTTCGTTACCTATGTGGTTTGCGCTTGAGCACCATACACTGAAGTCATGAAAAATATCACTAAAAGTCACAAAATAATGTTAAAAGTTTATAATTTTGTAAAGCCCCATTACCACAGAAGGCTATCAGAGCATCAAGAAATTGTGGGTTGGTAGGTTGTGATGACCACAAATGACAATATGATAAATGTAAGTGTGGATTTCCACTATCAGATTGACTTAAGTGCAAATTCACATTGCTGCTCTCTATCTGATTTAATTCTATGTAGGCTTTTATGTCCTCGAACATAAGAAAAAGGAATGAAAAAGTATAAAATAAAAATCCTTTTAAAGAAAGGGAATTAGGGAAATGACTTTCAGATGTTAAATATATAATTAGTTTTATTTGCATTTAAATTGTTAATGATATTAATAAATGTCAGAATTATGCTTTTTGTTTTAAGCTTTACATTTGTATTTCCAAGATGGCTTCTTGCTGTAGTGTTAAAGAAATATGATTTTCCATAACTGACAGTTTGTTTCAGTTGAATGTTAGAATAAGTGTATCCTTAAGACACTGAGAAAAATACAGGGCAATCCTGGAGAGTAGAAAATTGTGGAAGCAGCACTGAGAAAACAATCTTTGTTATCCCAAGTAAATTAAAACTATCTTAGGCTATTCATTCTTCATTCACCCATCCATTGGGCTATTCATTCAGACTAAAAATTGTTACTATGTGTTATGGTTTATATCCAGATTGTTCCTCTAAACTCTCATGCACTCCAGGACATTGGGAAAGTGATTAGATCACAAGGGTGTTAAACTCATCAATAGTTTGATGTGTACCAAATTTATCTGTGTTAGGAATTGAGGCCTGGTAAGAGATGGGTCACTGAGAGCATGACCTGTGTTTTAGTTACTTTCTACTTGCTGCTGAGACAAAATACCTGATGCCCAAAATTAGGGAAGGAAAGGTTTATTTCTTATAGTTTTCAGGGGTTTCAGTTCATACTCAGTTGGCTCCAAGGCAGCATAGCTTGGCGGGACAGCCATTCATGGCAGCTGCCAGATAGCAAGGCGTGCTAACCCGGAAGAGAGAGTGAAGACACGCATTCCTCTCATCCTTACCCTGTATGTTGGCTCCACCCCTGGGTAGGTGCAGCACTCACATGGCCAACCCCAGTGCTAGACAACAAACCAATCACAAAAGCCAGACTCAGCCTCATCCAAATTACATGAGACCTTGAGGGGACACAGGATCAAACCACTACAACCTGAAAGGACATATCTTCCTCCTAGGTGCCTACCTCCTCTCTTTGCTTTCTGGTCACCATAGTGTAAGCTGATCTCTTCCATGGGAAGCCCTTCTATTGTATCATTTATGCCTTGGAGCTAGATGACCATAGAAAACCATGAAACAAAATAAGCCTCTCCTCTTTTAAAAGTTATGAGAAATGACTACTGTGTCTGAGCAACAGTAAAATGACTACAAATTTTGGTACTAAGAGTGGTGTTGTTGTGATAGTACCATACCTGATATATCATTTAGAACCTTTTGGAACTGGCTTGTGGAAGGATTTGGAAAGGTTTGGAGATGGCAGTAAAAGAAGCCCTAGAATGGTTTAGGCCAACCTTGATAAAAAAAATTCTGCCAAACCTCAGAAACCTGGAAAGCTGATAGAAACGCAGATGATAAAGGCCAGTCTTATGAAACTTCAGTTGGGAAAATGACATCATTGTTAGTTGGATTCAAAACAGTAAGTGTGATGCTCTGGCAGAAAATTTTTTGTAATTTTACACATTCTGAAACTTTGTGGGGGACTAAGATTAAATGTACTGGACTAATTAATCTGGTAGAGGAAATTACAAGTCAGGCCAAAGTTCAGGCTATAACAAGGGTACTGAATTCTGCTTTTAGTCATGTCTACCATGAGATCAGGAACAAAGAGGAGAGCTGAATACTTTGAAAACTTTTTCTGGTTGCCAGAAAAGAAGTGACTGTAAAGATGAGGCTTGTGAAGTTGAGGCAAAAGAAAGCAAAGCTTATACAAAGATTAAAAAGAAGCCACATAAATACTCTCCATGGGAACAACATGAAAAATGATTTGATGGTTTCTCAAAATTCAGCAATACCCCACCCTATGCAGGCTCAAAGGCATAAAAGTAGAAGACTTTGCTTTAAGAAAAGAGCCTCAGGGACCACAGCTCATTCAGGACCAACTGGCAGTTTCCTGGATTTCAGCCATTCAAGCACTCAGAAGTCTCTGCAGATATGATGCAAAGGGGCCTGGCCACTTCTCAAGTTGGCAGCATACTGTGACATCATCTGTGTGGTACAGTGTTGTGGACATTCAGAATGCAAGTGTTGTGGGATTAGGGAGGCTTCCATTCAGATCTCAGAGGAAGGTGTGAGAGGCCAGGTGTGCTCATGAGACAGCAATGTGTGACACTGTGAAAGTGAAGCTGAAAGTGCAGTAGAGACCCCAGGAAATCTGAAATGCCAGAAATGTGGAATATCTGCTCAGGAAAGCCATAGGCAGTGAGTGAAGTCAGTCCAAGAGAGGGGCCAACTGGAAATCCTATAGAGGCAGGGCCACTCCAGGCATTTGGAACTCAGATCTTGCCAGAACTTGTCCACAAATGCTGGTCATGAAATTGTAGGACTTACTGTTTGCCCTGCTGGTTTCAATGTTTCTTTGGCCCTAGTCCTTTTTATCTCCCTTTTTTTTCCCTTTTAGAATGAGAATGCTTATCCTGTTCCATTGTACGTCAGTTGGTATTTGTTTATTTATTTTAGTTTTGGTTTTTTGAAACAGGGTTGTATCATATAGTTCAGGCTGACCTTAATTTCAATATGTAACCCAGACTAGCCTCAAATTCATGACTATTCTCCTGCCTGAGCCTCCCAAGTACTGGGCTTATAGTCATGCACTACCATGCCTGGCTTACTTTTGATTTTACAGAGGCTCACAGCTAAGAGTTTGCTTTGAGTTTCAGAAGAAACTTTGGATAAAATTTTCAGCAATTCTGGGACTGTTAAAATTTTGGTGACTCTTAGAGATAGACTAAATTCATTTTACATAAAGAGATGGACATAAATCACTTTGGGGCCAGGGACAGAGTGTTATGGCTTAGATTCAAAATGTCTTCCTCAAATTTTCATGTCCTTTGTGAAAGTGATTGGATCATAGGGGCCTTATACTTAGCAGTGGATCCACCCACTACTGAGCTCAGCAGTTCTGTGTGCTACAAGGAGGTGGAACTTTTTAGAGATTGGTCACTGGAGTAAGGCCTGGAAGGATATACCTCCCTTGCTCCTCCTCCCTTTTCTTTCTGCTTCCTGGCCACAACGACTAGAACATCTTTCCTCTGAGACAGGGCCTTCCACCATGCCATTTCTTCCTTCAAGCCGGTCAGTCATGGATTATAACCGTGAGCCAAATGAACCTCACCTCCTTTCAGAGTTACGGGTGTAGGGGATTGTGTCTCAGAGACAGGAAAGTGACTAAAACACTTGGTGAGTTCCATGTGCCAGACCCCAGATTCATCAACTGGAGCTCCCCAAATGTCAAAGAAATAGTTGTTGGTGTCATAAGCATTTTCTATAGCTTTTTGGTCCCTAATAGGATGAGCAAAGTTGTTGCTGTATATAGGAAAGAGTCTAGTAGCAGGTCCGTGTTTGTGTTTAAAGAGATGAGTTGGCCCAGAAAGAAGACATGCCTTAATACTTCTAAGCCACATGCTTAAAAACCAATTTAATTTAGCAAAAATAATATCCAGAAAATAGAAAAAAGAGTACACAAAACAATGACATTTACACTGACTGATTTATTAAAGTTATTAGGAATTATAGTGTAAAAGGTGATGGGAAAAGTCCTGCTACAGTACTATAGAACTGTAACCATTCCTGAAATGTGGATTAATTTTTGTTCAAATATAATTTCTTTCTCCTTTCCATCCTTCTTTTTGTCCTTTGAAGATACTTACTGTATTACCCCCCACAGGGAGTGTCTAAGATCAGAGATTTCTATTATAAAAATCCTCTTTCGTGCATCCACCATATGTCAGGTATCATATTGAGCAATTTGCAGACCTGATCATACTTGATTCAGCATTGTTATAATAAACAATGCTTTAGAAATGTTAAATGGAAAACAGAGATTTGAGTCTTGTTGATTCCAAATCTGTTACTGTATCTACTACTGCAGAATAATTGGAAAAGAAGAAGAAAAAAAGCCTAAGATGGATGGTTGATTGCCTGAGTTAGGGTGAATGAAGTTTCCTCAAAAGAGAAGAAATGCTGTTAGTTGTGAGACTATTTGGGGTTGCAGTTTATCTTAAGATTTGCTTTCCAATGAGACGGTAAGTTACAAAAGTGATAAACAAGGGCTACTTATCGAAGATAGCTGCTATGGTACTCTGCCCGTGAACTTGAAAGATATGTTTTCTGAAGGGCTTTCAGACCCAGAAACTGGCTAAGGAGGCTTCCCAGGAGAATAAAGAGGAGGACATTTTAGAGTATGAATTGCTAAGAGGTGTTCCTTTTTAATCTTTACCAGAATGAACATTAGAACCTGAGGAATGCAAAGCCAATTCTTCTGGAGTTGATAACTCTGAGAAGAAAGGAGCTAAGAAAAAGAAGAGGGTGAAAGAATCTTGCAAATTCTCTAAGATTTATTACACCATTCAAATCACCAGTAAGAGGTATATCTCAGAGGAAAGCTATAGTTCCCTTACTTGTTGAAACATTAGAGAATGGTTGAAATGGCATTTTTATTATGCCAGAAGAAGCAAGTTTCTATTCTTTTTTCAAGTGTAAAGTATACAGGATTCACCTATGTTTTTGCACTTTCATGTAGCAAGTGCACAAAAGTCACACTGATGTTTGAATTTTCACATACAATATAGACCCTAATTTGAAAAAAAATAAATGAACAGAAACATAATCCATTTTTAGTACAAAGCATTTGAAATTATGTTAGATGCTGTTTGAGATTTGGAAAATGGGTAATGTCCCTTTTGAGATCCAGAAGAAAGAACTTTATCTGTAGTTGTCTTCATCTCATTTGCTCAGTGTCCCATTGGCTTCTTGTATCTGTGCTATGCTGGATACAAGAAAGAAGCTCAGAGAAGCTGTGTCCATGCACTGGTGCAGTCCTTCTAGGAGAGCATTTGTTAATGTCTCTAAGTCAACAGCTCCAAACTGATTGTTGTTAGATTCTTTACCTATCCTTCTCTTGGGTGTTTTTCTCGTGGAGACTGTTCTAAAAACATTTCAAGGATATATTGTTATTAGTAGTTTTCAGGCAATGAAATATGAGGATATTATATTGACATACAGCCATGGATATGCCAGTCCAATAGTTTTTCTGTATGTATGCACTATGGATTTTTTAAAGTTGAAAAACCTTGAAACTGAAATTTCAGAGTTTATTTGTATTTTGACTCCATAGTACTCTTGAAAGGTTTAAAAAACTTATAAACTATGGGGAAAATATTTGAAACTGTAAAGAAAAAAATGATATTCCAGAAAGCTAAGAACAACTTTTCATTTCAATCTTTCTTTTGTTTTCTTTTTCTTTTTGTTGATAATTTTTTTTATTTTGAAATGAAAAAAGAATGAAAATGATGATACAGAATTTCAAAACAAAATAATGGGAGAGTAACACTGGTTAATATATTGCACATTGTTATCTTCAAAACAGTTGTTCAGACTACAAGATAAAGGCATGAAAAAATGATCAATTGAACAATGAAAGCACAAACTGTTCTTTTTGATGAACTAATAGAGATTAGTAGTTTAGTTATCTGTCTTTGTTAAACGAACCAAATAACTGCTGGTAGGAAGCTGTCTGTCAGTGAGATTTGGGTTCTGCGGGAACTGTGAAAGATGAAAGCAGTGTGGAGTTTGTTTGGTTTTTCCTTGTGGGTAGATGAGAGCCTAAAGACCAGAATCAGAGGGAACTGCAAAGAGGATCAGAAATAGAAAGTATTGGGAAAATCAAGGGCCTCAATTATGTATGGAGCCTCCAATAGAAGGTCAGCATTGGCTATGGTTACATGGCTGGTCTCTGTGGTGCACAGAGACCAAGGAGTTGACAAGGATGGAGTCCTCCCTTCCCTAGAGATTAAGAGGGTGAAAAGAGGCCAGGGATCAATCAAATGACTGCTTGTGGTATCTTGGCAGAGGTGTAGAGAACACTGAACTTTCTACTCTTTATAGAACTTTGAGTTTTCCATAAATTGAACCTTAGATTCCAGGAAAATAACATATGACCAGATGCTAGAGCTCGGAAGTCAATCTGAAAAAAGGAACAGTGACAACTTGAAACACAATGAGCATTCAAGGAAATAAAAGAATGTACTTTCTGGAGTTAAAAAGAATTTTTGTATAAACATTTTTGGTTTAATTGAAGGGGAAAACAATCAGAAAAAATCAGGGAGCCGTGAAATCAACTGGGATAAATATCTTAAAGTACAAGAAAATATAAAAGTAGGAGAAATTACGATGAAAAAGATGTGATATAAGGGACCGATACTGGACATCTAAATGCACATATAATTCAAGAAGAAAATTTCTCTGAGATGGAGTTGAGTCAGAGAACAAAAGAGCATATTGGGGCATCAGAAGTGATGAGAAAAGACATGTGTATCCATACACTTGAGATAAAAAGTTATTAACTTCCTGACAGTGAGAACAAAGCGTCCATAAGGAAAAGAGGATACTGTTGTCCTATCTTCAGTCTGCAGTACTAGAAACTAGAAGGCAGTAGTATAGTTAATAGAAACAACAGAGAATAAAGAACTGCAACCTGAGAGTCCCTTACCCAACAGAATTGCAAGTCATCTGAAATGCCAAACAATTCATTTATGATTTGATAGGAATTCAGAGGGCTTATCCCTCAGTAACATAAAACAGCACAGAAGAGACTCTTAATGAACAGACAAAGGAGACAAAAAGTAAAGCTAGGAAAATGTGAAGTGGAAATCGTGAACAAAGAGTCTTGAATGGTTGCTTACGTGTTTACTTAAACATAAATGGGTCATGATATAGACTGAGAATATGTGATACAAATGCTAAGTAAATACATTAGGATTGATAAAATGCTAATTAAAGAGAAGGGGCACACTGCTAGAGAAATTTAGTTAATAGTTTAAAACTAAAATTACTAAAATATCCTAGGATTAGAAGTTAGGCAGCATAACACTGAAAGGTAGTTATGAAAGACACATACTGGGAACTAGAAAGTACTGAATAGTACAACAGCTTTCAGTAGAGATAAAGCAGAACTATTAAATATGTGAGAGTAATTTGATAAGAATACAAATAAAGTAACTTCCGTCAACATATCTCATTTTGAATTTTGATACTTTCCCCACAAAAATAAATAACAGCATAAAACAACTAATGTAATTAACAAGGGAGATTTTTGACACCTTTCAAAATAATATACTTTCTTTTATATAATCATAAAATATTTACAAAAATTGAATATGTACTTGGACACAATGAAATTTTGCATATAAAAAAGAACAGATTTTACAGGTTACCTTTTCTATCATATTGTAACAAACATTTGAAACTGAAAAGCAATTATTAGACATTAGAAATAAATGCTGTGAATGAAATCCTCAAATATTACATATGTAACAATGGATGCATTTTTAGATAACTACTTAAGGAAACTTGAAATAAAGAAAGTAAAATATAAAAACTGTATAGACAACTGTTAGAATCGTGACACTGCCAAAGCTGTACTCAGAGTGAATGCCTTGAATGACTTTAGCATTAAAGAAAAAGATGACAATTGAAAAAATTTAACCTGTTACCAATTATAAAAAATTAGAACAATATTCACAAAGCAGGAACAGAAAATTAATAAAAGTAAAAATGAAAGTGGGGGAAATAAAATATAAAGAAGGATAAATAAAATTTCTCATTTTTTAAAACAAAATCTACTCAGGAATCTATGGAAAAAGAAAAATCAAAATTATAAAAATACAGAGTGGAAAAGAACAATTTGCATATGGCAATTGGAAAAACCCTTAGAACTGACCATAAGAAGGTTGGTAGTAGCAGTTTTGGAAACGAGGAATAGTGAAAAATGATACTGTTAGAATTATAAATTACCAAATTATTCCAACAAGAAGTGGAGAAGTGAGTAGGTGACTGAAAGTGATGCAAGGTACTAGATCTAACACTGAGCAAGGTGCAAATCTTGATCTTTAAAATCAGATCATAACAATTTTATGTCAGTTAATCCAGTCCATTGTGTAAGATGGAAATGGTCCCATTTCATTTAGGAAAAGAGCATCATATTAGTAGCAAAATTTTAAAGGAAATTTTAGTTAGAAGAAGGATGCTGCCAGACGTGGTGGCACACGCCTTTAATCCCAGCACTCGGGAGGCTGAGGTAGGCGGAGCGTTGTGAGTTCGAGGCCTCCGGCCTAGGCTACAACGCGAGTGCAAGGCCGGCCTGAGCTACATAGTGCGACCCTGCCTCAAAAAACTAGGACTGGGAGTTGGGCTCAGTGGCTTAAGCGCCTGTCTCGCAGACGTGAGTCTGTGAGTTTGATCCCCGGTGCCGGGAAAAAAAAAAAAAAAAAAAAAGGAAGCTTAAGCTATCCTCATAAATACAAAGCTACATGTTCTGAACAGATTATCATTATATAGAATCATGTAATTGATCAGAAGTTTGAGATATAGCTGACAAGTAGTCTTATATCGCAAAATAATGATTTTCAGTTTTAGAAAAGTTATCATAATAGTTCTAATTAAAAATTTGCTCTATCAAAAGCTGCTAAAAACATATTTGATGATATTGAGTAGCCATTTTTACTAAAATAAAATATATTAGAAGGAAACCAATTGTAATGGAAATCTATTTACCAAAGAACAGTGACAAATACCCTAAATGCAACACTAAAATAATTAAAATCAGGACTAGATAATAAGACCTAGTTTTAAATTCAGTATTAATTTAGAGAGCCAAGAAAATGAAATATGGAAGTAAAAACCTTGTATAAACCCTAAGAAAAGGTAATGTTAAATTTTTGTTAAATTTGTTAAATTTTTGTTAAATTTTGTTAAATTTTTGTTAAATTTTGTTAAATTTTGTTAAATTTGTTAAATTTTTGTTAAATTTGATTAACTTAATCTGTCTTCTATGGTTTGATTGCATGTCTAAAAAGATCAAAGAATAAAACTTATTATTAAAATAGATAAGTGGATTTGATAAGGTGGTGATAAATATTTTCTCTATATCAGCAATTGTTATTTGGGAAGAGGTGTGGGTTATTCTATTCATGGTAAGTATGAAACCATACTATATTAAGCATGATTTTGACAAGGAAGACACAAGACTTATATGAATAAAATTATGAAATCAAATATGAAGATACAAGTTACAATCTAAACAGCTAAGTATATTTTCAGAGTTGATAAATATAGAATATGAAAATTTTAATTCTGTCAAAATTAGACTTACGTGTTACTTTTAACTGGAATTAGAATCACAATAGAATTTTTTCTGGGGAAATGACCAAGTATAACAGCTCACACTTTCATGTATAGATGCAGTATAAGTATGCACACCTGTATATGTAATTTGAATATATATGTGTGTAGGTATACATATACACTAATAGGTGCACGCATACATATGCCAAATAAATATACATAAAACTATGTATATGTGCACATAAACAATATACATTCAAACGTGAAAGTGTATATGCTTATATTATATTTATGTATGAAAATACAAACAAAATTAAAGTGAGGAAGACTTTGACATCTAGGATCAAGTCAGTCACATCGCAACGATATTGGCATGTGCATAAAAATATCTTCCAAAAATAGGTCTTAGTTATAAATGAGAATATAGCATATGGCAAAGGCAATATTATAATTTGGCACAAAAGAATGAATGACTTAATAAGCTGTGATAGCTGTAAATTCTATAAATAGAGAAGAAAATAATAATATCATATAAAAAATAAATTCCAGATAGGTCAATTGTTTTTCCTGAGTCATGTGGGAGAAGTTACAAAGGTAGTATCTTTTGTCTTTTTACCTCTACTCAGGTCAGTGTGTTTTTTTCCAAAAACAATCATAGCACAACAAAAGTCAGGGTAATATAACTGATACAATATCATTTTATTTGCACTATTGGTTAGTTTAAATTACACTAATAGTTTCACTAATATCTTTTTATTGGAAAAAGAAAAAGATATTCCTTTCTGTAATTCAGGATATATTCCAAAATATCATACTGCATTTGGTTGTCACCACTAATCTCTTTTAATTGAAAATAATTCCTGTTTTTTGACTTTAATTATTTGATATTTTTAAGGTGAAAATACCAGTTATTTTTGTGGACACTCCCTAATTTTATTTTGTTTGATAGAAGATGTTCTTAACCGTGTTTTTTATGATTCTATAATTTTCTATATTTAATTATTACCTTCAAACTGTCCTACACCGCTGATTTTGGGATGTTTAGTGGTTAAAATGGGATGGACCTCTGATTCAAGGACTTACCTTTTAAGGCCCCTCCTCGTAATAATTAGTGATACCAGTCACAGCCAATAGAAGAAATCTGTCATTATTTTATTAGTTCAATTTATTTATAAATGACTAAAAATCTTTGCACTATTTGTTGACAATAAAGGTAACTATACTTGAGCTAATTTACTTGTGAAAACCTTAGTCAACTATGTAATCAAATTTCACACCCAGCTAAATCAGGTCCTAATGACAAATTTGCTTAGAGAGGGAAAAGTGGTTTGCTTTGTAATTCTACTTAATTCTGCTGGCTCTTCTTGAATTGGCAGGTATTAGCTATCTCTGTTATGAATACTAATATCTTTTGGCCAGCTGGCAACAATTTTTATTGTGTTAATTCTTTGGTCTTCTGTTCCTCCTCCAACACCTCAAAGACATACTAGGTCAGGTTTTTAACTGGTCTAAACCTGGTTTTACTTTAACAGGTGTAATTTAATATCCTGCCTATTTCTCTGTACAAATAACAAGACTATAACATTTATCAAAAGGCTTGTAAACTGCATGTTTGCTGTGTAAATGCTAAAGGACATAAGCCATGCCCCAAGTAAGGTGAGCCCAGGGACTTCACTAACTCTGCATTTCAGTGATTAAGAGATTAGGATTTGATATGATCATTCTAAGGCTGTATCTTGGTTCTACTAATCTATCTCCTGCCTGACTCTAGATAATTTAATAAATATCTCTGTGTCTAAACACTTCCACCTGTTCAATGGCAAATATAGGTTACATATTTTAGGAACTACTTTTAAATTAAGGAAGTTATTAAATAATGGTAGAGGTTGTTCTATGTATATATATATTAAAATGTAATAAGTGCTGTCTATTTTTATAGTGAGTTATGTCACTCCAGTGCATTATATATGAGGTGCAATCAAAATATTGGTGTTTAAATTTTAGTAATTTATTACATCAAAAGACGCATTACCATTACCCACCCCACAAACTCTACCTTGCTTCGAATACACATATTCCATCATTCTTGTCATTTTCTGAAGCAGTTCTGAAACTTCTTTTCCATGAGTGTCTTTATTTGTGCTCTCATGACTACCTCAATGTCCTGAATCAATTAAAATTGTTTATCTTTCATGGTCTTTTTCATTTTGGGGAAGACCTAGACCTTGCTTGGTGGCAGACTTGATGAATAAGGTGGAGGAGGACAAACTGGAATGATTTTATTTGATAGAAATTGTTGTAAATGTTTTGAATCAATTCAGGACATTGAGGGAGCTATGGAAAGACATCTGTGAAAGAGAACTTCCAGGGTTGCTTCAGAAAGTAGCAAGAACAACGGAATAAGTGTGTTTAAGCATGGGGGAATAAAACAAATGTGCTGAGTATATACCACTATAACAAACTACCTCAGATTTAGTTGCTTAAAATGAAAAATTTTTGTATGCTCATCATCCATAAATTAAGATTTTTGGCAGAGATTGACTGAGTGTGGCATCACTCATACACTTCTGTCATTTAGAGCTGCTACCTAGACTGGCCTTGGACAGTCCGAGAAGTTTCACTTGTCTGAGTTCTCACTGTGGTCTTCTGGTTGGAAGACTATCTCAAATTGGTCTCTCTTCTTGTCCGTGCAATTCCAGGCCTTCTCTATATGATCTCACAAGCAGGCTACTCGAAATACTTAGATACCAATACAGAATTCCGAGGGATCAGGGTAGATCCCTCAGCCACCTTGGAAGAGTTTCAGAAAGTCAGTGTCCTAAATGCCACATTTATTTTTTCATAGGACTACCTCACATTTGATTGGGGTAAGTCCAAAGCTCACAGAATTGAGAGATCTATGCTAATCAGAGGGAAGCCAAGGGAGAAGAATATTCGTGAACAACTAAACTCATGAAGAGTTTATATATGGTGGAATAAGAAATCAGTTTTCCTGGGCATTCTGGTCATGCGAATAGGATCCCCAGATTTCCATCTGTAAAACTTGGTCTCTCACATATTAGAAAAGAATGCTCACCTTCTGATAAATTTTTAGAGTATCCAGAGTTAGGTCAAAGCATCGAGGTTTAATTGTACAATATATAGGAATTACTGCTCTGCTTTTAGAGTATGTATTATTTATATTCATACTATGTTTATCCAGCACCAACACTGCATTCAGCTATTGACAATGCATGAGAAATTGGTCTCTGCTCTGAAGAATTTATTTCAGAGTAATTCAAGCTGGTTAAATCAGTGTCAGGCTCTAAACTTTGAACAGACAGCTGTGGAGAGGAGATAAGCTTTTGAAGATGCAGCAGAAATAGTGTTTATAGAGAGAGTGAAAGTGGGAAAGATGATAGGTACCTGAGAAAGAGACAGCTTCTACAAACTTGTGAAGTGAATGGTAGGGGGGAAACCCAACAGTCGAGATTGGAACAGGCAAAGGTGAAGCTGCAGCTCAACTTCATCCTTTGCATTTTCAGAAGTCCTAAGGAATTTAGACATCAGCAGGATTTATTATTTGACAGACATCCCTCTTGAGGTTTTGACTTCATGTTTATCAAACTTCTCATCACATGTTTGTTTTGTGCTGATAACACTGAGTGGTTTCCCTTGACTGTGGTGCATTTCTCTCAGTCCCTAATATAAAGATTGATGTATCTTTGGGATCATAGTTGACCTTATGCTGAAATAATAACTCCTAGTGTGTTGTAATTTGAGGCTTCCTATAGACATCGCATACCTTAAGATAATTTTCACAACTAAATTCACACTGTATTTGATAATTATAAATTCCTTACTACATGAAATTTGCTCTGTCTTGCAGGAACTAAAGATGACAGGGAGACTATGGTGTTCTTTGGGTGGAACAATTTGATGGAAAAGTCCAGGCTGGTGGAAAAACCCTCTTGCCACCTTATTCTCTGCAATCTGCTGTCCAACATCTTTAATGGGCATTTGCTTTGGATTCACAGAACCTATGGTTTCTTTCCAATATTCTGTCATCTTTTTTTGGTGATGCCTCTCTTTGTTGTTCAGATCACATAACGTCTACTGATCTGTGTTCAAATTTGCTAATTCTTCTTTTACCAAATCATATGTTCTGCTGAGCCCATCTAGTGATTTTCATTTTGGTTTTGTACTTTTCAGTCTTTTTAGTATTTTTGTACTTTCTAATCTTTTTAATAATTTGAATATTTTTATTGACCTTTATTGATGAAACAATGTCATGACACTTTTATTTACTTCTTCATGCACTGGCTTGTTTAGTTATCTATACATCTTTATAATAGCGTCTTAAAATTTTACTGCCTCTTCAAATACAGTTTCCTTTGCTTGCTTTTTTCCTACCCAGTATATCCAGTGGTGGTGAACCTATGGCACACATGTTATTTATTTTTATTTTGTGATACAAATTGCTAATATATGAGTTGTTTTTTTCTAAGCTAAACCCTCAATATTCAGGTTTCATTGCAGTGTTCCCACTTTGTGATAAAGTGTGTTTTAGGTTGAGATTTGGACACTGTCATTAAAAGGTTCACCATTACTGGATTAGACTTTTCTGTTTCTTTGTAGGGCTCATAATCTTTGGTTGAAAACTAGACATTTAGATAAATATTGAAGAACCTCTCGATACTGATCCCATGACTTGTATACTTTGTCATTTACATTCTTTATGACTTGGCTGAACTAATTCAACCCTCTTCAGTGTTCCTAGAATGCTTGAGGAAACATTCTGGGATGAAGGTGGGAGAGGAAGCTATGTAAGGAACATTCCATGTCCTAAATGCCACCGGGCCTAACAATTCTTGCCATGATTTATTAGATGTTTACAAATGAAGGTTACTTCATTTGATTCCTTGAGATAATTTCCTGAGAGTCCATCAGAATTGTACAAAATATTAATCATCAGTTAAATCATCATTTTGCTAAAAGTCTTCATTGAATTCTTGATTCTATCATTCTGGAGGTCCTAATTTTCTTCTTTAATATTATTTTTGTTCTTCAGTAATTTGAAGATATACTGTTGCCGTTTGATAATTGAATGAAAATTATTTCCGCCACTCCGTCTCAAGATTAACTTTAATAATAGAGGATTTCTGAAATGTGCCCAAATTGGGGATGGGAATCATTTACACCAACTTAATTTATCTTCAGGTAGAATCTATCATCTGTGAGAAACAGTTTGAAAGTCGAGTTTATGGTTGAAACCCTGGTTGGTGCACAGTGATTGATTGTGACATTCATTTAGATGTGTTTGGAAAAGTCTCACTAAAGAATTGTAGATACTCAGGGTTGAGCCTCCCAGAGGTCTCTGTAGGCACTTAGTAGAATTGCTTTTCATCCAGTAAGAAAAAAAAAAGATGATAAATGAGTTAACAAATTGATCCTTCAGATTTAAAGTAAAAGGCTGAATGTCAACAACTGAAAAACACAGCACAGGTAAAGATGAGAGTACAATTGTGGATAATAGTCTATGTTAGTCAGTGTTTTGAAAAAAAAAAACAAATAGAATTTTGAGACTATTTTGAAGGAGAGGAAAAAGTAATTGAAGTGTTATAAAAGAATGTTTGGTCTTTTATCTTTGTCATTGCACAGGAGAAAGCAGCAGTGACATTTTACTCAGTCTCCCAGTGGGCTGTCAGGAGACTTTCTAGTTCATGGCCCACTGTTTTTATCCCTGTATATATAGTGACTATGCTGTTGCAAATACACAGAATGCCTCACTTCATGTTACCTCAACAAATGGTGAAAGAACTATTAATTGATGGGTCAGTATTTAGTCATGGGGAAAGAGAATACATCGATTATTTTGACAGAAAAAAATTTAATATAATGTGTTAAGCACTTGGAAAATTTAAAGAACGAAGAGGGGACCCTGAGGTAAGCTAGATATAGGAGCTTCAGGCAGATGATGTTATTCTTTGAGCCTCGAACTGATTAGGAACTTAGGTGTCTGAGGAAGAAGAACAGTGTAGTTGGTCCAAAAGCCACAAAGGAAACATGGGGAATAGACTGGAAGGACTGAAGTCTAGAACCAAGAATACTTGGAGTCACAACCCTTGCAGAGTAAAGGGCTCTCACAGAAGTAATGTGCACAGGAACAAAAGCACATAGGTAGACGCACAGTGCAGCTATTTAGTGTTTTTCCGTTAAAAGACCTTAAAAACAGAAACAAAAACAAAAACAAAAACAAACTAAACAAAAAAGAATTGCATTGGGAAAATTGCAAGCTCCAGCATCACAAAACAGAGTATAGACATTGTAGCAAGGATACATAAAACTGTCTGAGAGAAAATAGCTTAGTAACAGGTTTACTTTAATTTTAATTTATAACCCTTTTGATAGATCATATTTCTTTTGAATATTTCCCCATCACTGCTATCAACGAGGTGACTAATACAATCTTTTTCCCCCCAGGGAGAATTCAAATTACAATTATGTTTGGGTTCAAGATTTTAAGGAGCCTAATGACTTAGAGATTAAGAAGATCAGATTTCTTAGATATCATTCATTTGCCTATTGTTATAAAAGCATTTTTTTGAAGTATATGTTAGATTTCAGAAAAGTGACACAGATCTACATAAATCTTTCTTTCTACTTTAAACCTTAGTAATACAGAACTGAGTTCAGCCTACTCTTAAGCTTATGGTACCATATCTAATATGTAGTCCATGTGGTATCCCAGTTCAATTTTATTTTTTTCCTTTAACATCCATCTCTGTTGTCATGGATTGAATGGTGGCACTGCAAATGATATGTCTGTATCTTAACCCCTGAAACCTGTGAATGTGATATTATTCACAGATGATTAAGAATCTCAAAAGAGATCACTGTTTATCTAAGTGGGTATTAAGTTCAATGACAAGTGTATCTATAAAAGAAATATAGAAGAAAGATGCATGAATAAATAGGACAGTGCCATTTACAAATGGAACCATAAATTAGAGTTATATAGCCACAAGCTAAGCTATGCCTTGGGCCACCAGAAGCTGGAGGAAGCAAGGAAAGAGTCTCCCTAAGGGCATTTGGAGGGAATATGGTTTTGATAATACCTTGATTTCAGACTTCATGCATTCAAGAAAAGGAGAGAATAAATTTCTTTTGTTGTAAGCCACCCAGTGTAATTTGTTACAACGGCTCCATGAAACATATTTCTATCTCATACTGCTACTCCATTCAGATCCAATGTCCATGTGCTTCATGTGAGTGTGCAGACATGTTTGATGAATGGCTGGCTTTATTAGAGAAACGAATTTAAGTTTCAAATAACTAAAAGGGAACTGAATCTTACTATAGCCCTGATTGTGCTAGAAAAGGTTTGAGGCCAGAAAAATCTGTGTAATTGTCCAAGAAGTTCACTTATAAATTTTACTCCCAACTTGATAACCACAACCACAATTACATCTGTGAAATTAGGAAAATGGAAGTACCTTTTCTTTGCTAATAAGGTAAATACGTATGTTTGTGTATTATTAGAGGTGTTACAAATAAATTCAACAGTCGTAGATGCTAATTTGGCAATATGAAGTAAGAATCATAAAGATGAATTTGTCTTGAAAATACTACTTTAGGATTAGGTGTCAAGGAAGGAATTACTGCAGAAGAAAAGGAAAAAATTCTGTTATGCTTTTCTTTGCTCTCCAGAAACAAACACATAAAAGAATTGTGGGCTAGTGGCTAAGTAATAAATGTTTCACTCATTCATATGATATTTTTTTAATTTTATAAACATTCTACTAGATAGTAAAGATAAATGATAAAGTAAAATTAGGACCCTAAGAAGCTTCAGCTCAATTCATATAGAAACCCTGCACGTGGCTGAGTGAGGTGGTTCACACCTGCAATTCCAACACTTAGTAGGTTGAAGCGGCAGGATCGTATAGTGGACTGGACTACATGGTGAGAGCTGTCTCAAAAGCAAATAAACAAAACGACAAAAAAGAAAATACTCTGAACAGTGGCATTGACTCAATCTGACAATAATTCTCCTTTTTCTTTCTTTCTTTCTTTCTTTCTTTCTTTCTTTCTTTCTTTCTTTCTCTTTCCTTCTTTCTTCTTCTTTTTCTTCTTCTTCTTCTTTTCTTCTTGTTCTTGTTCTTCTTGTTCTTGTTTTTCTTGTTCTTCTTGTTCTTGTTCTTGTTCTTGTTCTTTTCTTCTTCTTTTTTTGATTTTTGAGAAAGGGTCTTGCTGTATAGTTCCAATTGGTCTTGAACTTACTATGTAGCCTGGGTTGGCCTTGAATTTGTGGGGATCCTCTTGCCTCAGCCTCACAAGTACTGTAATTATAGGTTTGCACACCACACTCAGCCTTTAATAATAATTTGCAAGAAGGAAGGGTGCACGTGTGTGTGCGTGAACACACGTGTGTGTGTGTGTGTGTGTGTGTGTGTGTGTGTGTGATTTAGGGTGGGAGGTAAAACAGTCATAAGCCATATGGGTGTTTATCAGAATTCTTGAGGAATAGACCTTCAGTTTTGAATACATTCTACTTTAAAAGAGGTCAGGTGTTTTCTACACATGCTCATGATGAGCAGAGATTAAACTACTCCCTAATAGTATTGACTTAACATTATTAAACACTTAACTTTCTGCCAGGTGTGCCCTAAGTACTTTATATACTGTCTCATATTATTCTATGAGGAAGGAAACCTAGACACCAGCTTCAGAGCCAGCACTCTAGAGAAGAGACAGACTACTTCCTCTTTCCTGAATAAAGTATGAATAGATCATGAAAATCTGTAAGAGAAGACAGAAGATAGTATATCTTCCCTTAGTCACATCTGATATGTATGAGAGCAGTATAATAATTATTTTTATATGGAGTATATTAAAGAAGTTTAGAAAAAGTTAAGTTCCACTCTAATGGAGCACAGTCCAGTTGTCAGCTACTTTTTAATTTTTGTAGACCTCAAATCACCCATCTGTATAGTTTGGTCAATCTACATGTATTTCCTCATTTATTAATTACTTATTTTGTGCTTCATAGTTGCTATTTTTGATCATTAAATGCATGGCTCTTTGTTTTCTGCAGAGTTGAATATAGTCTAAAATAATCAAAGAAAAGAAAGCTCAATTTGCACTCAAAGTTTATGATTATTTTCTTACTTCATTTATGTGTCAACTTTATTAGTATTCTTTATGAGTGTTAGTACTAACTTTATTGGTATTCTTGAATGTACATTGACTATTTTTAACTAAATGGAGGGGTGGGGGCCATATTATTTCAGTATATTTGGTGTGCTCAAATAGAAACTTTTAATTATGAACTTTCTTTATTATGAATTTACTTATTTAATTATAAGTTTCTCTAGTTTTTTGCCTGAAAATTTCTTGGAAATTTTTCACTTTCCCTTTCTTCTAAAATAAAAGGGAAGAATATTTTCATAATTATCACCCCTTATCATATAATTGGTAGTTTAGATAATCATAGTAGATGCAATAGAACATTTTGTTAAAAGAGAAAACATAAAATCATCAAATGAGATAATTGGTGCATGTAACGTTTGTCTCTATCATGAGATGCTAATAGTTTTCCTATGTAGTCTATGGGCTACTATTACCCCATTTCATTATAAATGTAACTGGCATGAAAAGATGTTCAATGATCTCCTTATGATCTCTAATCATTATCTGAAATTTGGGAACTAGTTCCCACTGGTTACCTGAAAGATATTTGTTTTCTATTTAAAACAATCTAGCAGTTCTTCATCGCCTGTGAAAAAATAAATTTCAAGCTCTGTGATCAGATGTTGTTAAATAGCTTCAATCAGTGGTTCTTAAATTTGAATGTGCATCAAAGTTACTGAGAGGATTTGTTATATCATAATTTTCTGGGTTCCTCGGAGACTCTTACTCTTACCTGTGGTTTTGTATATGTAACAAATTTTAAGTGATGGTGATACTTAAAATGTGGGGCCCATACACTGAGAACTTTTATGAATAATGGAAATAATTCTTACCTTAAACAAGAAATCCTGCAATAAGGTAAGTTCAGAGCTGAGTGATTAAGCACCTCAAATATTCTCAATTTATCAGCTTTGGTTTACTTTGCCTCCTGTCATGTTCACAACATAGCTGCTGCAACACAAAGTAACTTACGGAGAAATAAGAATGTTCAATGAATATAGAAGGGCAATATTTTCTGTTGTACCTTTTTAAACCAATCTTCTACATGGTCTAGAAAATTGCTTATTGGCCGCAAATGTGTTCTATGCCCAGCCCTAACCAATCACTAGCAAGGTGAGTGGGATTATCATGCTGTATTTGAATTAATTCTGATTAACCTTTGAGGAGGAGATGAGGTCACCTTTCTAGGCACATTGCCCAGTGCAAGAGGGTGAATACACAGATGTAATCTTGGCTCAGCCAGTAAGAGAGCTGCAAGAAATATTTTGGGTTGGCAGCCAATAGCATCTTCTTTATGGAGTAGTTACAATATATTACAGTTTAACTTAATAACAGTAAATGTACTCCTAATAAAAGCCCACTCCTTAATGCAATCTGTTTACTACTCAGTGAAATTTTCAGGTAATATTATATCTTGTGAGCCGGGCATGGTGGTGCAGGCCTTTAATCCCAGCACTCGGCAGGCTGAGGTAGGTGGAGCATTGTGAGTTTGAGACCTGCTTGGGCTACAACGTGAGCAAGGCCGGCTTAAACTACATAGCGCAAACCTGCCTCAAAACAAATAAACAAAAAAACAGGTCTGGGAGTTTGACTCAGTGGCTTACATGCCTGCTTGGCAGGTGCAAGGTTATGAGTCTGATCCCTGGTACCTACAAAAAAAAAAAAAATATATATATATATATATATATATATATAAATCTTGTGATGGTATAATGTAAGAAGGCTACTCTTAGAAGAGTATAACTTGCTCTAAATAAATAGGTTAATTTCCCTCAGGTGGAAATGTATTGTACTGGATATGTTTAAAATAATATCTAACTTGGTTTATTAGGAAAAAAGCTTTGTGATTCCAATTTTCTTGCCAAAGTGGAGTTGAATCAAGTGCTACATGCCGAGCCACCTATGTGATAATGAAGCTTCTGGGGGGGTTAGAGGGAGGATGAGGGGACCAAGATTTGTTATTCACAAACATTGTCTGTCCCAGAGTCTTCCCTTAATCCTTTCTTTTCCTTGTCTTTCTTTGTGTCATTCTCATGACACAATACCAAACAAACTGGAGATTTGGATATTAGGGTCAGAGGAAAATTGCAACAGTACTTCAAAGGAGAAAATTGCAAATGAATTCAATATATTTCTTTCAGAATGTTCACGGATTTCTTTGTTTTGAGATGTGATAATTGGCTTATTTTCCTGTGTCAGGTGAGAAAGAGTTCATGGACATGAGAGAAAGTAAATTCTTGGTCTTTAGAGATGGTATCGTAACGCTAGCCCACTCCTAAACTGTAATGAGGTAATAAGGAAATGATATGTTTTGCATATTTAGCACATTTATTTTTAATATAATCTATTTAATTGCAAGTTTATATAAATTTATTTTTAATAATGGTGCTTAATTGGCTCACAAAGTTCTTAAAAATTTATGAACTGCTACACGCCAACTCTAGCAGACTGCGGGCTAAATTATAATACACAGAGTGTGAGGCATTAAAGACAAAGCCAGAGACAGTCTTCCCTTTGCAGGGTCTCTATTTATTCAAATTCCTGCTGTATGAGGGAAAGGAATGGTGAGTTCAAACTGCATCACAATTCTAGTCTTACCTGGAGACCAGTTTTGAGGGTTAGCTTCTCTAGATATCACGCTGATCCTGTGTTTCCAGGTTCTGAGAATTCTAAGTAAAAGGTCGCTGTAATTCACATCATAAAATAATAGGTTTAATATCAAATGTGATAATTTTTTCCCTGCATTTGTTTAAACACCTCTGATCCAAGGCTACACCAGCCAGTTTTTTAATTCTATTTATTCATCCTCAATTACATTTTGATTAGGACCAAGCTTCCCTCTAATGTAAGAGAAAGAACAGAAAGGCACTAACAAGACAGTCACTGTTTGGATAGGAGACTATGGCATAGCTATAGAACAATACTCTTTCCCTTTCTCAACTTGAACAATTTTTTTTTTAAATTATAAGAAATTTTTATTGGCAACCAGCTTTTACAAAAAGATTTCAGATTTTATTTCTCACATTCTTTAGTTATGTAGTTCTGTATCTCAAGAACAAGAAATTCAGAAGAGATTTGGAGGTTTGTCTTACTAATTGGGCTCTAACAAAACAGGCATGACTCTCACCTGCTCTCTGCCAAGTTTCTGAAATGTAGGAATTGTGCAGGCAACTGAACACAGTGGGTAGATGAGAAAAGTCAGTGTGTGAGGTTTGACAACAATGTTCTAACACAGACTCTATATATCCTCTCCCCCTCCACTCCTCTCTCTTATATATGTTATATGTATACTATATATTACATTATATATGCTAATATATATTCATTCTACTTTATAGGAATGAACTTGAGATACATTTTTCTTCACAATTCATACAGACAAATATTTTTCTAGCAGACTTTTGAGGGAGAGATAGAAATAATATTGCAGGTTGGTCCAATTCCTTAGCAAAAAGTAAACATCATAAGGAGGAAATTTTCCAAGTGGCTTACACTCACCTTCAGTATCTACTAGTTAAGAAGGAGAAGTGGTTCTAAATTCATCTGCCTCTATACTCTGTGAGCAAGAAAGAGGGATGTGAAATAACAAAACTATCAGTACACATTTAACTCTTTCTCTGGGTGACCATTACATATTGTTAGAAGCTTATAGTGGGTTGTGTATTTACCTCCCTTAAATATTTCAACCATGTCCTTGAACCTGGAATTTACCTATACTTTGAAATGAGGTTTCTATGGATATAATGAAGTATCTAAATATAAGATGATCCAAGACTATTTTATACTTAATAGGCACATTGAGAAAAAGTAAAAGCAGGTGAAGATGGAAGTAGAGATGTGAGTTATGCTCCCACAATCCAAGGGACACCTGGATTGTCCAGAAGCTGAAAGTGGCAATGGCAAACTCTTCTTTAGGGCCTTTACTGGGAGCGTGGACCTACTGTACCTTAGTCCCAGATTTAGCTCTAGGTTTGAGGACAAAAATTTCTGTTGTAAACCATCCAGGTTGTAGTACTTTGTTATAGAAGTCCTATAATACTAGAAATGAACACTAGGCTGAGTGATAAAAGGTTTTTTAAAAAAGCTATGGATTATTAGGAAACCACCGAACTTTGCTGTATTGGTTAGGGCTTTTTAGAGGAACGGAATCAACAGAAAATTTATGGTAATTATGCAAGGGAATTGTTTTGTCTAGGCTCACAGAATCGGAGGTAGGAGAGTCCACAATGGCCATCTGAACACTGGAGCGATGGAGGGTACAGTAGCTGCTCATTCAAGAAGAGGGAAGTCACACAACAAAGAGGATCAGGAATACAGCACCAGTCCAAGGTTGAAAGCCTGAAAGCCGACTGGGTGAACTTCATGGGAAGGCTGAAAGATTGGAGACCTGAGGACTGATGACCAGAGGACAGATTCATTCCAGAAGACTTCAGTTTTTAAAAATAGGAAACACTTTCTTCTTTTTGCCCTTTTTAGTCCATCCAGACTGCAAATCTATTGGTTGGTGCTTCCCACATTCAAGGTGTATCTTCCTCCTCAGTTTATTATCCTACATGTTAGCTACCCACAGACATGCAACCTGTGCTTTACTTCTCTGGTAGGCATTTCTTAATCCATTCAATTTGGCATATCATGATCAATAGTCCTATCTGCCATGGAAAACTAGGTAAGAACTGGCCACAAGGAGTCGGTTTCAGCTGAAGGAGACAGTGAAAATTCAGAGATAAAAACCAATGCCTCTTTATCTTGCAGTGATTCCAGGAGTGAACATTCAGGAGGCAGTGCAGGCTAAGTGTAGTCACTGCTACCACCAACCAACATGGCAGTCCCTTAAGGTGCAAGTGTGTGGTGAGGAGAGCCACACTGGACACTGGAAGGTATGGAAGTTGAAAACTGCAGAGAACCTGGTGAACCAGAGTTCATGGCTGGCTGAATCTATGAGGTGTGATCACAAAATATGCTGAATATGCAAACAAAGATAGTTTATGATAATAAAAGATACATTATGAATCCTCATCAAAATATTTCTGGCTTCTAATATACTTGCTTAATCATTCTTAGCACTTTCAGAAGCAGTTCTGGAAGTCTTCTTTCATGAGTGTCCAGACTTGTGGTGTTGTGACTGCTTGGATGCCCTGAATCAACTGAATCATTTACCTTTCGTGGTCATTTTGATTTTGGAGAAGAGCCATAAGTTGCATGGTACCAGAACTAGTGATCAAGGTGGGTGGGACACACTGCCTGCCTTTCTACTGGATGGTGCTCAGCAGAGGTATTCACTATATTTTTGACCACACTTCATAAGACAGTCACAGAGAAGAACTTCCAGGACTGTTCAAGAAAGTGGCAAAAACAGTGAGATAGTGTGTTCCAAGTGAGCAGGTATTTTGAAAAAGACTAATGACAATGTGACTTTTATTACTATACAATTTTTAAAAATTGAAACCCACACCTTATGTTTTGATCAGCCCTTATAGGAGATGTGTTCTTCTTTATGACAACAAAAATCATGCAGAAAGTCCAACAGGTGGGACATTGTGAGTTGAAAAGTAGAGACTATTCATCCAAAACACTTAGAAAAAAATGACTGAGCTTAGTAGGACCTATAAATTGGAAAATTCAAAGAGACATTTGGTCACATATATTTTATTTAATGATTAATAGAACTAATTGTATTACTCCCTTTTCCATGTTAGCATGAGAATACATTATTTATTGTTCCTACTTCTTTTGATTGTTGTGATCCTCATGGACAGAACCTGTGCATTAGTGCAGCTTTATCCAAGACAAAAAGTTGAAAACACCCTGACAGAAATGCTGTACTGCTTTGGGTAGTCTATGGTAGGCAGGCAGATATAGTTTGGATGACTGAAGCCTGAAAATTTCAAATTATGATGGAGCTGGGCAATTCAACATAATACATAAAATTGGCATTCTCCCAGCAAGCCCAGATGGTGGAGATGAGGCATTAGCAGCTCTTATTTTCTTAGTTTTGCATAACTGAGACAAGAGAAAGTCAACAATGCATTTGTTTTTACCAAAATATAATTCTAATCAAAATGGGTTTCATTAATTAAATTTCTAATTAATGATACGCAGGGTGCTGTGAGTTTCTAAATGAGAAAGTAATTGGCTAAAGATGTTACCCGTGCCACTCAGAGTTCAGGGATTCAGAGCATGATAAATCTTGATGAGGCTTCAGGTACTAAACGGGGGTGTGTGACTCAACCCTGCTGTTGTGCAGCTGTGGGAATTGAGGCGTGAGAGGTTGTTCTGTGTTGGATGAGTCACCCTGTAAGTGGGTCCCAGGGGCTGGAATAGAACCTGGGTTTTTGAGTTCCAGTCTGCTGTCTTTTTACCCTGACATGCTCTTCAAGGGTTCTTGTTCTTGTAATCAGAGCCTTGTTCCTGGTTACTTTTGTAGCTCTTTGTTGCTTATTGTTCACATCCGTCCTTCCCCAGCTGCTGGCCACAGGCAAAACTTTACCTCCTTAACACACAGTCCATCCTCCCTGAAAGATTAGGTGGACCAGGTAATCCATTCCTCAGTTCTCAGATATTCTGGGCTTTTTTCCTTAGAGTCCTAATTCAAAATCAAAATTATTTACCAGATGTAGTTTAATAATTTTTGGCAAAAAAAAAAAAA
>RJWM01007157.1:0-79724 GCA_004363535.1 Dasyprocta punctata | reverse complement strand
TCTCTCTCCAGAAAGAATGGCCAAGATTAAAAAAAAAAAATCAACCAATAACAAATCCTGGGGTGGCTGTGGGAAAAAGGGAACTCTTCTCCACTGTTGGTGGGAGTGTAGACTGGTGCAACCAATATGGAAATCAATGTGGAGATTCCTTTCCAAGTCAAGATTAGAGATCCCATTTGACCCAGGTATCCCGCTCCTGGGCATTTTCCCAGAAGAAATGAAAACATCATACCACAGTGATGTTTGTGCAGCCACGTTTATAGCAACCCAATACATAATCGCCAAATCTTGGAAACAACCCAAGTGCCCATCAATCAAGGAATGGATAAAAAAGATGTGGTATTTTTATACAATGGAGCACTACTCAGCTATCAAGAAAGACTGCATTGCGACTTTTATAAGTAAATGGACATGACTTGAGACCATACTCGTGAGATAAATCAAACCCACATGTGTAAATACTGTATTGTCTCTCTAGTGTAAGAAACTGAAACAGTATATATGATCCAAAATCTACAATAAATACTGTGTAGGGTAAGAAACTGCTCAAAGAGCAAAAGTAACTGGGAAAGGGAAAAGGAGGAAAGAAGGAAGGGAAAAGGAAAAATACATAAATCTGTATATATGTATATGTACGATAGCTAAAATGACTATACTGCTGAATGTATTAGTTATTGAGAAAGATCAGTTAATACTCACATGATTAGATCAATTTCACATGTCTATATCTGTTGATGTAAACAACCGTGTTGAAAGTAAGGATATGGAGCTGGTGGCGAGGTGGCGCACACCTTTAATCCCAGCACTCGGGAGGCTGAGGTAGGAGGAGCATTGTGAGTTTGAGGCCGGCTTGGGATACAATGCAAGCCCATGGCTGGGCTGAGCTGCATAGTGCAACCCTGCCTCAAGAAAGTTAGGGCTGGGAATTTGGCTCAGTGACTTAAGCACTTGTCTTGCAGGTGCGACGTTGTGAGTTAGATCCCTGGTATGGCAAAAAAAAAAAAAAAAAAAAAAAAAAAAAAAAAAAAAAAAAAAAAGAAAAAAAAAAAGGAACAATACACAATGTTGCAACCATTGTCAAGTTCCTATCATCTTGCTTTGTAAACCTATGTTACTGTTGTGGATTTGCTGTTGTCATTTGTTTGTCTCTTTTGCTTTTTGTCTTTCTTTCTGTGTCTTTTCTCTCTTAAATAAAAAATAAAATAAAATGCATGAATCAAAACTGAGAAGAGAAATCCAAAAACAAGCAATTATATTTGTGAATTTCATCATTCATCACTCAATAACTGATGGAACAAGCAAGCAAATAAGACAGAATGACTTCCTGACAATAGGAAGTTTAAATACCACTATGAGCCAACTTGATTCAACTGACGTTGATAGCACAGTTCTCCCAGTGAAAATACACATTCTTTTTCTTAGACCCAGATCACATACTGACATAGAAGACATTTTAGTGTGTGAGTCAGCAAACTAGTGCTCATGAGCCACATTAGGGTCACTGTTATCCATGTATCAAAGCTTTCTGAAAACAAACTCTGCCTATCTGTTATGTGTATTACTTTTGCACCATCGCAACTGAGTGAAATACTTGCCACAAACACTAGATCATAAATTTATTTTCTGTCTGCCCTGTATGGAAAAAGTTTACTTACTTTGCTCTAAGCTTTAAAACAAGTCTCAATTCCCAAAGTATAATTCATAAAGAAACCAAATTATTTCCTTGGGCTTAAAGTTAAGAACTTAGACCCTTTAATTTTTACTGCTAGGAAAATCAAAGACAATTCACAGATTGGGAGAAAACCCTGACAAACCACATATTTGATAGAGGTTATAGTAATAATTTTTAAAGAGCCATCAAACTTACTGATAATATTAAAGAGAAGTTTAATAATAGAATAGGTAAAAAATATAGGAATGACAAATAAATGCATGAAAACACATCAATATTATTCTTCATTAAGGAAATGCAAATTTAAACTTCTAGGTATTGCAGGGAGGTAGACTTTGTGGAGATGGGAAGGAGGTCTAGGAAGGGAAGAGAGGGAAAAGGAAAGTCAAAACGATCAAGATACTGCTCTGTGTATACACACAAACTTTCCAAAATGAATGCAATTATTGTGCTGCAAACATAAACAAACAATAAAAATTTAAAAAATTAGATGTTATTTCACAGCTATTTGAACATCTCAAATTTAAGACTGTTCATATCAAATATCACCAACGATGTAAAATTACAGGGACAATCTAACTTCACTACCAAGATCTTAACACAACAAGAAGCAACATAATACGATGCAATAACAAATACTCTGGCAAAAATTGCCACTTTCTTTAAAGGGATACATATACACACCTATAATTCAACCTACTCTTTCTGATTTATGCCAAGGGATAGATACATACCTGAACGCAGAGTAGACCACAGATTCCATAGCAGCCTTATTTATAATTTCCCAGGACTAGAAAAATTCACATGTCTTTCAACAGGTGAATAGGTAAATAGTATGTAATATATTGTACCAGTGAATACTGCTCAGCAATAAAGAAAAATGAACTACTGATACATGAAACTACATGGATAAATCTAAAAATAAATATGCTAAGTGAAAGAATCCAGGCAAAACCAGATTAGATACTATAAGATTCCATATATATAATATATAATTTATATAATATATAATGTGTATAATTTTAGAAAACAAACTAATACTGGTGACTGAACACTGATCAATAATTGTTTCGGATTAGTGGGAACAATGGGGGGGTGAGTAAAACTACAAATGGGCACAAGAAAATACTTGGAGTTTTTGCATATATTTATTATCTTGCTTGGAAGAGATGCCAAGGAGTTTAATACCAAAAACATTAACTAATCTACGTCATCCAAAGTGAGCTATCAAGTGGATTTGAATATACACCTTGGTCATTTACTTATGTCTATTTTAATGCTGACTCATTTGCTTAGAATGAGTGCCCTTTGTTACCCTAGTGATTGCACTTGAAAAAGTGATATATCTTTTACAGTGTTGAGATCAAATATTGAACCTGTCATTTTTAATTTAGTTATAATTTTGTATTTTATATTTCCTTTTTTAAAGCTCATGCCAGGTATTAAGTTTATTTCATTGTTAGTACTATGATGCATTTTTAAATTTTAAACTGTTAGGCCGCTTTCAAAACCTTGTCTTCTGAAGTTTGGTATGTCCACATTCTCTTGCATAACAAAAAATCCATTACCATTTACTGAATAAATAAATAAATGGAGTAATTCATATATAAGGGAAAACTTCAAGGCAGGGCCTACATGTGGCCAGATAGAAATTCTAGGCATTGCTGTGATTTCAATGGAAGGGCTACTTAGATATCCTTTAGGATACTTTTTATCTCTAAAGAATTACAATTTTCTAAAAGGCTTAAATATCCTCTTTCATAATATGATTTTGAACTAAAATGATCTCTAAAGTTCATCCTTATCAATGTTTTTACATTGTTATTGTATAAAAAGTTAAAATATATTCCCCATCATTGTTTAAAATAAAAATTTCAAGAATTTCTTGGGGGAAAAAAGTGTTTATGGAGTAAGAATGTGATACTTAGACTAGGTTTACTTGAGAAGACACTTAAATTTGTGTGTGTGAAAATATTCATAACGTTTATACACTTGTTTGCTTTACTCCGCAGTAGTCTGCCTTTAAAGAAAAGGAGTGCTATCATGAAGAATGTCAAGATGTTGCATGATTGATCACCTGATGTGTGAATAAATGACGTTCAGTTTGTGCACTGATGCATATGCAGCATTTACAAACTATCATATTGATGTATGTGCTCTATTTTGTCTTTGCTGGTTTGTCTTATATATCTTGTCTTGCTTTTTAAACATATATTGCGATATTTTATTATCTTGTTTATTCTTTTTAATAAAATATTTTCTCTCTCTGATTTGGATTTTTTGTACCATGCAATAAAAAAATTCACACGAATCAAATTTTTATCACTTCTTAAAGTAATTAAGAAATCTATGATATTGTTTCTTGCTGTCTTCTTTCATTCATTTGCACATTATGTCTTGTGATCGCCTGTTGGAGTTATATTGATGCATATTAATTTTTAATGAATTCTGTGTTCAAAAGTTTGGGAAACACTGACTCAGTCAAATCATTATTTGCGTGATTATTTGATTAATGTTTCCATCTCCCTCTGGAAATAACTTTCGAAACAGAACCCATGCCTGTTTTTTTGTTTACTGTTGTAGCTCTGGTACTTAGCTCCCGACACATGTAAACATCAAAATGAGATTGTGTATTAATATACATACAATTCACACCATTAAGTTAGCAAGGATTCCCATTAGGCAGTAAGCCTTGTGATGAATTAGGACATGGATCCTTTTACTTCATTGGCATGTTTTTGTCATTAGGTTTGGGTGGTTCCAATTGCAGCTAGCCATCTGTCTATTCTCTGTGAAAGTACCTATTCTTGCTAATTGAATGTTATCTTTTTCTGTTGTGGCCTTTATCACAAACCTTTCTTTGCTAGAAAGAAAAATGCTTGATTTACTTGGTTGTATAAAAGCTGCCTTAATAACTTGTGGAATTTAAACTCGCTATTAAAGTACACTATTCCCATACTTTTAAATGTTAAGTTATCTTTCTAGAATATTCAAACTTGTATTGAAATTGAGCACATTCTTAGGCATTGTCATAGACAAGTTATTCCACAACTTGTAATTGCAGGTAAAAGAAATTTGAGCCCACATACATTGGTTCCTTTATATTTTAAACTGTTTAATTTGCCATTTTATTGGTGACAAATTCTGGCACATTCTATTCATCAGAAGTCACTTATTAAATTCAGCCCACATTCAAGGGTGTGGGGTTGGTCTCCATCTTTCAAATGGTAGAATATAAAATAATTTATGGGCACGTTTTAAAACCACTGCATAGGACCGGGGATACAATTCAATGGCACAGTGACTGCCTGGTGAGCCTAAGGTCCTGAGTTCGATTCCTGGTACAAACAAACAAACAAACAAACACTGCATAGAAATATTTACAAAAATCAATATTATCAGATAAGAAAGATTCTTCATTTCTAAAATAAGCACAGACTACTATAGGAATGGAATAGGAACAGATAGCAAGAATAAAACTAAGAATTATGAGAATATCATCAATATAATTGTTGAAATATACATATACCTAATAGAAAAGATAAAATATAACATTAGGAAAGTTGTTCAGAATTTATTATGATACTAATAAAGATAAAAATATGGGAAGCAAGCCGAGCGTGGTGGCACACGCCTTTAATCCCAGCACTCGGGAGGCTGAGGTAGGCGGAGCGTTGTGAGTTCGAGGCCGCCTTGGGCTACAACGCGAGCGAAAGGCCGGCCTGAGCTACATAGTGCAACCCTGCCTCAAAAATTCATGGCTGGGAGTTTGGTTCAGTAGCTTAAGCGCCTGCCCTGGCAGGTGCAAGGTGTGTGAGTTTGATCCCCAGTGCCGAAAAAAAAAAAAAAAAAAAAGGAAGCAATGAATAAAGATAATAATAAAGACCCAGATTCCACTTAATAGGGAATGTACTGTGAAAAACTGAGGAGAGTACTAACAAAGATAAAGGAGGTGCAACATCAGTACAAGAGGAGGAAAGAAGAAGGAAGGAGAAGGTGGAATAGAAGGAAGAAGAGAAGATTAAAGAGAAGCCAGATTAGACAAGGCTGGCAAACACGAAATCTCCACAGATCCAAAGAAGTTCTCCATTCTACCCTGAGTGCTAGAGGATAATGCAGTATGACAAACAATTTCAAACACTTCAGTAAAAATGAGGGTCAAAAAAAAAACTATTAAAACAGAAAAGTTCCAATGAAATGAAATACAAATATTGTTTAGACATTTGTAGATAAACTACTTTTATCTTTCACAAGGGCGAGTTTAGGGGAATAAACATTTGAAGTTGGAAAAAAGGATTGATATCCCTAGGAATAAATGATGAAATTATTTAAATATCAACATAAAAAGGCAACTGAGACTTTTACTAATTCAGGCTGTTATTAATTCAGGACAGATAATTTAGAGAACATGTAGAAAAACTAGAAAGACTTGGAGAAAAATCTGTTTGAAGCATTGAGAATTAACAAGGCAACCAAGAAGCTTAAAGTAAAAAACCCCTAAGAAGAAAACTCAGAAAGGTCACCTTTTAATCATATGCTCATCTTTGGATTGCAGAAGCATAGCCAGGTAGAGCTGCAGTATATACAAATGGTCTGAGACTAAACACTGGCATTCGAAGTCCACAAGTAGAAGGGTCTTGGTGAGCCACTTGCTAGTATTAGGGTAAATCCTAAACAAACAAGTCCTGGTGTGGACTATTGCCTAGGGTTTAATGTTTCATTGGATTGAAGTATTTAGGAATTAGTACTTCCATAGTTACCTGTCACAAGAAAATGTTCTGAGGAAAAATATTATCACTTTATAATGCAAATACCTGCATGAATTTTCATATACAATGTTCAATGATCACATGTAACCAGGAGTACAAGGACATAATTGAAAACAAAGAACAATGTTCAAAAGAAAGAAACACACGATGAATCCAGTTAGTGGAATTATCAGACACAAAATTTACAATAAACTTTGCAAGAAAAATATGCAATAAACTTTACCATAAAAATATGTAGAAGGAAGTGAAATGTATGATTGCTATTACAATCAAAGACTGAGATATAAATAAATAAATTGAAGCTCTAGAATTGAACAATCAATGAGTGAAATTAAACTCAGTGAATGTATGTTTTAAGTCAGATTTGATTTAGCTAATTTTTTGTACTTATCTTTAAATTCTTTTCTTTAGAACTCTAATGCACATTGCCTTTTTCTATCATATCATTATATCTATGATTGTCTTTTCTCTATTTTTGATCTACCCCCAGGTTTTCAAGTCATGATATTTTGTTTAGACCTGTGTCCTAGTTTACTCATTCTCTCTTCAAATATGTCTAAAATAGTTAATGTTTCCAGTATTGGCTTTTTATGGAAGTCGATGAAGCTGGAAGGAATAAGGCATAGTTATGTGGGTAAATGTGAGCTTCAATCTAAATAAATATCACACAGAATACTAATATCTAATAAGATAATTTAGTGAAGCCACAAACATTTATAGTAAAAAGACTTAAACATAGCTTAGTCAGGAGATCATTAGAAGAGTGTTAAATGTTTCAAGTTCTTTATATTATGCAGGAGTAGATAGTATTATTAGTTCATATGAGATTTTTGGTATATTACAGATACATTTTGTAGATTCTAGCATAAGAACTGAAAGAGTAGTGTTTAGAAAATGGAGAAAAGTGGGATACTAAGAAAGTTAATCTAGAAAAGAAATAATTTAAATAATTTACTAATATAAATAATTTACATGAAAAGATAAACAAAGAAAACAGTAAAACAACCCCCCACAAATAAGTATATATTGAGACATAGTAGTGTAAGGCTAAATATTTCTAGAAGTAAATAGAGATGTTTCATGGTAATAAGGTAGAGAACTATTTTATGTCTTTTCTTCTTTATTAAAAGATGAAATGCAAGTTTCTTGATTTGGAATACAAAGATAGGCAATATCTATGTAGATTGATGATCTCACAGAAAGACTAAACATTTATGTTTCTCAGATCAAAGAGGTTTGTACGAGAAGATCTGCAATTTATAGCTGCTGTTCCAATAATGCATTCTGCTTCAGCTTGAGATTAAGAGTACCCTGGTTCCCAAAGTTCCTGGAGTCCACATGTGCCTTGCTATTTCAACAGGAGCGTCACCCAGAGCACTTGTCATCTTTTCTGTATTCATCTGATGTTAGGGGATAATGTTAAACAGCACCAAGAGGAAGGTAAAGATTGCATTCTTGCATTGTGAGTTCGAGGCCAGCTTCGGCTACATTGCGAGCGCAAGGCTGGCCTGAGCTACATAGTGCGACCCTGCCTCAAAAAAAACAGGGCTGGGAGTTTGGCTCAGTGGCTTAAGCACCTGCCTAGCAGGTGCTAGGTTGTGAGTTTTGATCTCCAGTGCCAGAAAAAAAGAAAAAAAAAAAAAGAGGATTGCATTCTTATGTTTTCCTCTTTTGTTATTACCTTTGACCAAAGTGAAAGTTGTGCACTTTTTTAAAGACTGTATTTTTCATTTGAAATTTGTATTAATAGAATTGCAGATTCACATATAGTTGTAAGAAATAGCATAGAATGAACCCACATACCCAATATCCATTTTCTCCTAGTTAGAACATCCCGCCAAATTACAGTCCATCAATCTTGTTTCAGATTTCTTATTTCTCTTGCACTTGTTTGTGTATATTTAATTATTTTTAATTTTATTTTTATTTATTTATTTATTTTTGAGGTAGGGTCTCACTGTATAGTTCAGGCTGGCCTTGAACTCACTGCGTAGCCTGGGTTGGCTTTGAACTTATGGTGATCCTCCTCCATCTACCTCCTAAATGCTGGAGTTACAGGTGTGTGACCCTTAGGCCAGCTTAATTCTATGCAATTTTGATGTATGCATATATTTGTGTATCTAACAACACAGCCAGTAACAAGCTAGGTACTTTTAACTATCATTTATTTCTCATCTCACATTCTGAAGGCAGGAAGCCCACAATCCAGGTGCCAGTGGATTAAGTGTCTGGTGATGAACATATTCCTGATTTGTAGACAAGCATCTTCTTGTTGTGGTCCATGCATAGTACAGAGAGAAAAAGATCTGATCTCTCACATTTCTTTTCTTTTTGTATGTTGTTTTTCTTTTTTTAATTTTAAAACAAAACAAAGCAAAAAGATAGAAATGACACAGAATTTCAAAAAACTAGGAAATTAACACTAGTAAATATATTGCATATTATTATCTTAGAAGTAGTTGTTTAGGTTACAAGATTTAGGCATGAAAAACAGTCAATCAATGAAAGCACAAGCTGTTCTTTTTGATGAACTTACAGAGATTAGTAATATAGCTATCTATCTTGCATATATATACGTACACACATAAGTATGTGTGTATCTATATACATATAATCTTTTCTTTTCTTTCTTTTCTCCTTTCCCCTATCCCAGTTGTCCTTTCCTTTTGAGCACTTTCTTTCCTTTTCATTTTCACACTATCTATTGTATATTTTGGATCTTATTACTCTTTCAGTTTTTTTTACATTAGGGAGACAATACAATATTTACACATGAGTTTGATTTATGTCACTTATGAGTATGGTTTGAAGTTGCTCCCACTTACCAATAATAGCCTCAAGTTTATCCTTCTTTATAGTTGAGTAATACCCCATTGTATAAAAATACCACATCTTTTTTATCCATTCCATGGGTTGATGGGCATTTGGGTTGTTTCCAAGATTTAGCTATCAAAATTGTGCTGCTATAAACATGGGTGCACGTACATCACTGTGGCATGATGTTTTCAATTCTTCTGGGAAAACACTCGGAGGGGAATAGGTGGATTGAATGGGACCTCTAATCCTAGTTTTTGAGGAATCTGCACCCTGATTCTCACATTTCTTATAAAGTTACTAATCCCACCTTCAAGACCTCCTTTAAACCTAATTATTTCCTAAAGGCTTTACTTTCAAATATCACATTGGGAGGTAGGATTTTCAACATACAAGTTTTGGAGGGACACCAACATGCAATCTACAGCAACAGTCAAAATACAAAACTCTTCTATCAGCAACACCAGCAACAAAAATCTTCCAGTGATCTTTTTTGATAACCAACCGTGTGCCTAATTTAAACAACTACTAACCTGTTTTCCATGTCTAAAATTGTATTTCAAAATACTATATAAATGGAACTATATCATAGGTTACATTTGGTGATTGGATTTGTTTTCTTTCAACACAGTTTTCTAGATATTCTCCTAAGTTATTGTATGTATCATTATCATGTTTCATGGAACAATAATCCATGGTGGATATATGCCATAGTTTGTCTAACCAACCATCCACTGAAGGACATTGACTGTTTCCAGTTGTTGCCTGTAATGAATAAAGTTAGTATAAACAATCGTGCTCAGGTTACATGCCAAAATGTTTTCATTTCTATGGGAAAAAAAGTAATTGCTGAGTCATATAGCAATTGTGTGTTTAACTTCACAAGAAACTGCCGATTTGTTTTCTAGAATGCCTGGACACTTTAACACTGTTACAAGCAATCCATGAATGATCCTGCTTCTTCACAATTTTGCCTGCCCTTTGTGTTGTTATGCTTTTTGTTTTAGCCATCCTGATAGGTATGTAGTAGCATCTCATTTTGGCTTTAACTTGTCTTGCCCAGAGAGCGAGATCATCTTTTCATGGGCTTATTTGCAACCTCCTTGTACTCTTTTATTTTTTTTTTCTTGGTACCGGGAATCGAACTCATGACCTTGTGCTTGCTAGGCAGGTGCTTATGCCACTGAGCTAAATTCCCGGCCCAGAATAATGTTTCAAAAAATTTTTTTTGTTTTGTAGCGGGGATCGAACTAAAAACCTTGCACTTACCAAGCAAGGGCTTGAACCGCTGAGCTAAATCCCCAGCCCTTCCTTGTCCTCTTTAATGAAATGTGTTTTTGCGCCTTTTGTCAATGTTATAATTAGATTACTTTAGTACAGAGTTTTGAGGATCCTTTGTAAATTCTAGGTTTTATTCCTTTGTTGGATATATGATTGAAAATATTTTTCCCAGTATCTGCCTTGTCTTTTTATATTTTTACATGGGTTTTTGGAGAATAAGTTTCAATTTTAATGAAATCCAATTTATCAGGTTTTCCTTTTACAAATCTTGCTTTGGTTGTCAAAACCAAGTACTTTTTCCTAATTCAAGATCCTGATGATATTTTCCTGTTTTGTTTAAAGTTTTATTGTTTTATCTGTAACATTAACCTCTGTAATTCATTTGGAATTAAGTTTTATAGAAGTATTGTTAATTCATTTAATGTCCCTCTCTGTATTTAAAATTTAATTTTAAAATATGTCAGGATATATCTTTGACTTTCAAATATAAAATGATATGTACATAAATTAAAAGGAAAACAATTACAAGGAGATAGCATATTTTATACCTTGGTACTTTCATGATTTTTGCTATGCCAGTTGTTAGATATTGAAACACTTAGTACTTAAATATTTGCTGCTTTCTTCTTATGATTTAAATCTGAAATATTCTTCAAAAACCTCATGTATTTGGAAGGCAATCAGATCTTGGGACAACTCTACTCATCAGTGGATTAGTCTACTGAGGAGTTCACTGCTGATTCGCTGTTAGGTAGGGTCTAGCTAGAAGTGTATTATGGTTTGTGTCTTGATGTTCCCTCAAAGGTTCTTGTGCTCATAGGTGGAGCTATTTGGAGCTTGCTGGATCTAGGGTGTGTGATACTGGGATTAAGGGTTTGTGGCATTAAATGAGTCCACTGATTGGAATAAGCATAGTTCTGGGTGTGGCTGAATGAATTCACTGAAGATAGAAGTCTCATCTTGATTGAGGGTGCTACCGCCCAAAAATCTTGTACCCTGGATGGGGTAAAGGGAATGACAGGGATTTGCTGCTGCTGCTGCTGCTTGCTATTTCCTACCCGTATGTCACCATACCTTGGAAGCAGCTAACACTGAACTGAAACCTATACACACTATGAGCTGAAATGAGCCTTTCCTCCTTTGACTTGGAAGTTGTTATAGTCATATTCCTGTGACCCCGCCAAGTCTCCTAATCTTGGTATGGATGTTTCTGAGTCCAGTGTTCATGATTGGTTGTTGTCTGGCACTGGGATTGGTGGTATGAGTGCTGTACCCGCCCAGGGGTGAAGCCAACATACAGCGTAAGGGCTCTCTCGCTCTCTCTCTCTCTTTCTCGCAGTTCTAGCCTTGCTCTTGGCAACCTCCATGAATGGCTGCCCAGCCATGCCACTCTGTTTTGCAGCCAGCTGAATATGGACTGAAACCTCCAAGAACTGTAATTTTGGGTGTCAGGTATTTTGTCTCAGCAACAAGTAAAACGTAACCAAGACAGGAGAGTAAGGTATTTTGCCTCAGGATGAGAAAAGTAACCAAGACAAGAAAGGCCACAGGGGAATGACCTACAAGGGTGTCTCTCCTTCCCATGCTTTTCCCATTGTTCTCTGCCTCCTGGCCACCATGATATGAGCTGCTTCCCTTTGCCCTGGCCCGTCCACCACGTGATTCCTGCCTTGGATCAAATGACGTGACTGAAAACCTGAACCATAATAAACCTCTCCTCCCTTAAACTCTGAGTGTGTTGTGTTGTGTTGCAGCATGGAGGACAGTGACTAGATATTTTCTTTCTAAAATCTTCACTTTCTGTAAAGTCCTTTGAACATTCTGTTCTTTGCAATCTTCTCTCTATACCTTTCCCTAGTGACTTCCTCCATTTTCAGTTCATATGTTACTTTCATCAATTGGATTAAGAGCCTTTATTTTGAGGTCTCACAGAACTGGTATTAGTACAGTTACTAATCACAGTTTATTTGTGAATTGTCTGAGTTTTGCCTTTCCCACTAGACTATAACTATGTGAAGGAGGAGCTATTTGGTTTTGGTTACTCTAGTATGCCCTATTTATAGCACAATGCTTGGGAAATAGTTGAGGTTTACCCAATAAGTATTTTTGAAAAACTGAATGAAGTTTTGATTTGTAAATTTTTAAAGGCAAAAGTTATAATTTATACTCCAACTTTATAGAATTTAGATGATAAAAAATTTAATAATTGATTTCTGTGAAAGAGAACTGAATACTCTCTTTATCTATAAAAAAAGTGTTTAAGAGAACAACAGAATTTTCACAGATAATTTCTACTGGGGCAGAGGGTGAAGTGGTACATACAGCATATCTTTAAATACTCATGTGATTAGCATTAGACAGCTATAGTGTTATAAACAATCAGAGTAATTACTTACATAATTTAATTTCTTTTGATTGTAGAGTCATTGCCAACAATGCCTGCTATTATGTACCTTATAGAATAAAATAAAATGCATTAAGAAATGTAGGAATCACCAGGTAAATGAGGCTATTAGTGGCTGGATTTCTACCAGAGCACTTTATAAAGACTGAATAAAATTTTGCTGGCCTATTTATGAGTTAAAAATATACATTATTTTGTTTGGCCCATTTTCCCTTTTACACTCTCCTGGGAGCCCAGTTGAACTATGGCTCATTCTTAGCTTCCCTTCAGAGCTCTGTGTTTTCCATCCACTTAGGCTGGGTGGAAGGGAAAGTCACTTTGCCATTGTCAGCTGCTCTGGACTGCGTGGAGCTCTCTCCTGAGCAGGAAGGTAAGAGCCCACATAGAGGACTTTCCATTCTTAGCTAAACCTGGTTGCTTTGGCCTGAGGGACCAATCAAGTGTTATAAACCCTGATTAAACAAGGTAGGTCATTTCCATCTCCATGGTCCGGGGGGAAAGTGGAGGCACCACACATGGGAATGACATTTGCGGACTCAGAAAGACAATTTGCTGTTGCTTAATTCCTTTCCTTTGCAAATACCAGCAGAGAACACTGAAGAAATCAGACGCAGTTTGAATACTATTCATACAGGTCACATGTGGGGGCTGAAGTGTCTCATTAAAACTTTCTGTTTTACTGCTGAATATCCATATGCTGTATTTCAAATCCATGGCAGAGGTGCTGCACGTCTCCCGTCTTAGCATCTAATAGTCCTTGCCAGACGGAATGAAAAAGTTGATTACACACAGATTTGCCAACATCTCTTGACAGAAAAGAGGGAAAAAAAATCCTTATGAACAAATGAAATGTCAGTAAGAGCTCAAATATATTAAAACAAAATATGCTATATTATTTCTTAGATTAGAGATTAAGTGGTTCTTAATTAATGCCTAAAATGTATAGTAAGCTAGCATGACTCGTTTTATGCTTCAAGAGTGTTCTTTATTCTGGTTTTGTTGCTGCTTTTATTTTTTTTTGTTTAGGCTCCTACTTTCTGTAAAAGTTGGAATTACCAGGCACATTGGAGAGGTGCTTTCTGAAAAACCACTGCTTTGGGAATTGAAAGAGGGGTAGGGCTCAGAATTTCTTTCCTTCCTCGATGAATGTATCCTAAAAATGTAAAAGCAGGGTAAGATTTGAAGGGGGAAAAATGAGGCTCATGTCTCCACAGTCCCTGACTTCTACCCCTGCTCTGAGTTCTGATTTGCCTCACTGTTTTTTTTGTTTTTTGTTTTTCTTTTCCCAAAGAAATGGAGTTCTGTGGCAGTGTGGGCAGGAAACAGGGAGGAAAAAGAGGATTTTAGAATTAAGTAAGGTTTTGAAACGGCTTGTGGCTTTCATGGCAGGGATCATGTCATTGGAAATCACTGGAATCAGTGCAAATTCCATGACAGGCAGCCCCTTCCTCTATTCTCTGCTGTGGCTTTTGGGGAGAGTCGCTGCATGGGAACAGACCTTTCTGTCTTCACTCACTGGCTTACAGGGTGATGAAAGAGAGACACTCCCTCGCCCCTAGCTCTCAATGTGGGGAGGAGTTATGACACTGTAATCTAGAAACCTTCGTGTGGCAGCCAATGTCTTCCTTTAGTGTGTTACATTAAAGATATTCTAGATGCTCGTTCCAGAAAAATGCAGCTCAAGGTGGGCACATTACCATCCTTTGGGAGCCGGTTAGCAATGTAGACTTTCCATCCCATGCCTGCCGAGTCAGATCCTGCCTATTTCACAGGTCTCTTAGTGATTTATAATCATGGTGAATCTTGAAAAACCCCTCATCTTATATCTTTGGAAACCAAGGCACTGATCTGGGGATTTATTAGCTTATACTGCACAACCAAGCACACATCAGAGCCTCAGAGTCTGCTTTCCTGTGAAAACCACCCTTCCTCCACACGACACTGCCTCTCTTGAACTCCCAGTTACTTGTGTGTTCACTAACAAGAAATCTGAAGGCCCCTTTTCTCATAAATAAGACGTGTATTTGGGTTTCCATGATCTCTGATGTCACTTGTACAAAATACCTAGCATGGTGACTATGTGTGTGGTAAATGTGCAACTAATGCTATTTCAATATTAAAACTGTCACTACTACTAGATGTTATTACCATTAGAGCTGTGTGTGTAGTAAAAGTAAGAGAAAATGGTGAAAGTTTTTACATGGAGATTGTCAGATCTGTTCCAGTAATTTACAAGCCAGACTGGGATAAGATAGGACTGGTATGGTGGGCATGGGATTATTTTTGCATAGATTCCTGCCAGAGAGTAGGAGATAGTTGGCTGCTGAAATGGTCACCAATGCCTTCCAGCTCCGGGAATCCAAAGAAGTTCACCTTTACCTGGTTTCCTAGCACCAGTCACAGAATAAACTAAGGGATCAATTAAGACTTTTTGTGTTGGGAGAATTTTAGAAAGTCTCCTAATTGCATTCATTCAAAAAAATAATGGGAGCCAATTCACCTCCTTAGATAATCAGTCTCTCTTTTCTGCATTCTTTTTCTCTTTACTCTTCTTCTCTCTCTTCCTGTTTTTTTCCTTCAGTATTCGATAAGCACTTACTTATTTTATGCTAAGTTTTGCAGTCTGTACTGGTGAAACAGATAATCCTCAGTTTCTGTCCTCTAAAAGATCATCTTGTTACAAGGGGAACACACACATGCACAGGGAGCATGGTTAGGTGCACGAGGAGGCTAGGCAAAGAGTAGCACACTCTGCACACTTGTGATTGTGGCACACAGGGATGTGGTGCTACCTGTTTGTACTATTTCATCCTTTTTAATGGTAGGGCTTGGAGAAGTCGCACTACAGGAGCAGAATAGTCATGTGCGGAACAAGAATGCTTTGGTCACTGGACAAACTGCACGTTCAACTGTGGTCCCATTAGAATTTAAAGGAACCAAAAAGAGCCACCATAACATCACAGCACAGCATATAATAGCCTGATGCTTGTGATTTGTCATGATGCTGGTGTAACAGATCTATGGCACTGCCTGCTGTGTAAAAGAACAGCACATACAACAATGTGCAATGCATAGTACTTAATGATGGTGACAAGTGACAGTGCTACTGCTTTATGTAGCTGTTACGCTATACTACTATAGTTTTAATTGTTATTTCAGAGTGCACTCCTTCTATTTGTTAAAAACGTTAATTGTGAAACAGTCTGCTGTGTTACAACAGCTGCATCACTTGACTGCATCAAGAGGTTATTTCGAATGACTGACCAATAACACCTCAGACCGTGGAAAACAGCCACAATACTAGCCCAGCAAAACAAACTTAATGACATTTATCCCAAATGTATCCCCAAAGTCAAGGGACACAGGACTGTATTTCAGTCAGGGCTTTGAGACCAATCAGTGTTGGATTAAAGAAAGGTCCTTGTTAGTAGAAATAAGAGCATAGGCAAAGATAGTGAATGCAGGAGAATTTGTTCAGAGAGTATTTAATGGGTTTGATGAATGATGAGACAGACAGAGGAGATAGTGAGGGGTGATGCTGGAAATGTAGACTGAGTTTAGATTTTCAAGGGCCTTGAATATCCTGGCAAAGATCTGACCTGAGTTCACTATATGGAACATTTTAAGTCGTGGAATAAAATAAACAGATCTGAGTTACATTTCTGTGGCATTTTAGTTGGGATGAGAAATTAGAGACAGGAAGACCAGCTTATGATGCTATTGGCTGTTCAGGCAAGAGTGTCCATATCTTGGCCCAGAGCAGGCATAAGAGGAACAGGTAATGTAGATTAAAAAGCCTCTCACCTTTTCTGTATCTCCATGTAAAAAGGCAGGGAATGAGCTGCTTGGTCTGAGACCTAGATTTGGGGCTTAGGAAAGTTGCCTGCAGTAGGGTCTCTCTTGTTCATACAAGTTTAAAATCAAGGAAAACTGTAAAGGGAAGAAACTTACATATATTCTTAGTTACATTTGGAATTTCCCTTGGTACTCAAATTGAAAGTAGGGACTATTTTGTACGATCTAACCAATCCCCTTGCCTGGAAACCTATGTCAGGGCTATACCACTTGTCCTGTTCTTGTTCCTGGCCTTTCTGTCTTAAAGGTGAATGAGATGTGCTCTCAACTTTTGAAAACCAAAGGGGAATCTGTGGAATTTCCTAACCAGGAGTTGGGCGCATTCTCTCCTTAGACACTGCCACTTCTGCAAGTGTGATGCCAGATGCAGGGCCCAGTGAGTGTGATGAGTGAAAAAAATGAATATATCTATTGTATAAAATGCTGAAGTTACTCCAGGGTCAGTTTATTTGCTGGGGGTGGGTATCAATTACGTCTGATGAGGTGATGGTTGGAATTTGATGTGTATAATTCCTTTCCCGGGGAAGAGAGAATGAGAAGAGTCCTGTGTGAGCTGTGCCTGTGAGTCCCATGCACAGACACGAGTCCTGTCACTCTCCTAACTATGAATGGAGTAGGCCTCTACTTTAAAGGGATGAACCACTGTTACATCTTGTTCTTAAATCACAGGGTTTAAATAGCAGTGCCTTATTTAATTAAGGCCTGAGTAAGACTTCAGCTTTCAGACAGAACAAGCTCTGAAATGGATCCTTTCATCTCTGAAATGCATGTCATCAAGTAAAAGTCCTATCTGTGAATAGCAAGCAAAGGTAGGTCAATCAGAATTAGATTGACATCTGAATTACAGCATTTGAGGGAGGACTTTTTAGAACTCTGCAGAAAAACTAATCCATCACTAATAACATATTGAAAAGTTGAAGTCTTACTGGGGCTTATTTAATAAATAGTTAAGCCTTCTGTTGTAAAAGATACTTTAAAAAGCAATTAGAATGCTTGCTTTCTAAATAGCATTATCATATCACCTTTAAATAAATGTGGGGAAGTATTGGTCAGCAGGTAGGCTGATAGTCTTTGGAAGCAGGCAAATACCTTTTCAAATATTGATTAGCTATCCCATCTCAAACATTTTAGCTCACCATTCTAGATGCCCATTTCTCACCTTGAAACTGAGATTTAGAAGACACAACCAGTTGAAGAGTTGTATGAATTAAGTGAGGCAGTGCATGTAAAGTGTCCGTCCACTAAGGGTGTGTACAGTTCATTTCTTTGCACTTTTCCCCCACAGAACAAAATGTGCTTTTCTTTAGACTTGTCAAGCAAATATTATTGATCACTTATCAGCAAAGATTGGATTTTTAAAATTTTAATTTTAAATGAACATACAGTAAAGCTGAACCTCTTTGGAGTGCACATTTCCATGACTATTCCCACTGCTATACATCAGGATAACCATAGGGTACAGAACTGTTACATCTCCCCCAAAAATTCCCTGCCCTCCTCTTTTGTGTTACCACTGACCCTAATGCTTGGCAAACATTCATACGTCCTCTATCGATGCAGATTTGTCTTTCTGAGAGCGTTATGTAAATGGAACTGTGCACTATATAAACTTTCGAGACTAGCTTCTTTCACTCCACATGACGCCTCTGAGATTCATTCAGTTAGTGTGTATCAGTAGTCTGTTCTTTTCTATTGTTGACCAGCATCCTATTGTATGACAGTGTCACTGTTTCCATTCATGCATTGAAAGACACTTGGGTTGCTTCCAGTTTGGGGAATTATAAACAGAGCTGCCATAATCATTGAATGTATAGTCTTTTGTGTGAATACAGTTTTTCATATCTCTAAGGCAAATATCCAATAGTAAAATTTCTGAGTCACATGGTAATTATATGTTTAGCTTTATAAAACTGACAACAGCTGGCCATATTATTCTGCATTCCTGTTAGAGATGTATGAGACTTCTAGCTGCCCTGTGTCCTTCCCAGCACTTGGCATTATCAGAATGTTTAATCTTAGCCCATCTAATGGATGTGTAAGGGGATCTCCTATGGTTTTAATTTATATTTTCCTCATAACTAGTGACATTGATCATTTTTTATTGTATTTATTCTTTATTATTATAAAACCGCTTTTTAGGTTAAATACCCATCCAAACTTTTCAGGCCAGTTGTAAGTTAAATTGTTTGGTTTTTTGCTGTTGAATTGTGCTACCTGTCAATCAATTTGATAGTTAATACCCTTACTATAATGAATCTTCCAATTCAAGAACATTGTATGCAGCACTATTTACTTAGCTTTTCTTTGATTTCTATCATCACTGTACTCTAGACTTCAGCACAGAGATACAGCAGTAGATTGATTGGATTTATATTTAACTATTTTATGAGTTTTAAAAAAGCAGTTTTATTCAGTGTTTCTTTTAAATTTGTTTCAAATTGTTCATTGCCACTGTGTAGAAACACAATTAAATTTGGGTGTTGACTTTGCTAAACTCACTTTTCTAGGAGCACTTTTTTAGTTTTCTGTGTTTTTTTCTGCAAAGTGAGTTATGCTGTCTGTGAGTAGGGATGGTTTTATTTCTTTTCCTGTCTCTCCTAAAGTGTTCTCTATTCAAAGTCAGGGCCGATTCCTGGTTTTATGTTACTGTGTATCTACAATGAGGTGAAGAGAAGGAAAAATACAAAAATTCCTGCCAATTTTTTGATACTTCGAATTTTTTCTTCTTCCTTGACCCTTCTGTTATTTGGTGCTATTTAGAGATGCTGCATGCATTCTGCACAGATTTTAGAGTAGCATTCAACTGGAGAGACAATGTAGATTTTACCTACTCATCTAACCTCAAACTAAAACCAGAGACTGGATTTTGGGTGCCTCCCACCCTGTATTTAAGGTGTATTTGTATGCCTTCCTCATGCTTTCTTTTCCATTGCTTATCCCTTCACTCCTTTTCTGATCTTAATCTTAGACTGAGGCCAGGGTGGTGAACAAGAAGCAAGCCCGAGGAAAACCAGATGGTGCTTGTATGCCAGGGGTTGGCTTCCTTAGCACTGTGCTCTAAGAAATTGAGCTAAATGAATCTGGACACAGGGCAAGAGAAAACTTTAACTGGGCTTGTGTTCAGATTATTTCAAATTAGTGAGTTAATGAGCCCCTGAAGCAACAGAAATTATTTGGATCAATTTACAACACAGGAAATCAATGGAAGCTCTCTTTGGTTGGCCAGTGTAGTTATTGGTAATTGGGCCACCTTTGCATCCTGGGATGCTAGTGTGTGTGCTGCTAGTGGGGTGATGGGCTGGGGTGATGGGTTGTCATGAGGGGCAACAAGGGGAGTCAGTCAATGGAAAGAAAGAAACAGGTAAGCTGATGAGGTGAAGCTCTGGAGAGCTTTTTCTTTTTTTCTTTTATGTTGGTTTGACTGGTTAGCTTGGGTTTTGTCTTCTGCTTTGCAGCCCTCATGTGAACTCTGGCTCTCTGAAAATCTCTTTCCTTTCACTGGTGGCCTGGCTGGTGAGGTTAAACTGCTGTGACTCCAGGAAAATGGCTTTATAGCTCCCTGCTGTTTCAGAATGAGCTTTGGAGGAAACGTCTCCCCCTCTTTAAGTAGCTCTTCTTCATCGAACTGCATTTGAGCCAGGGATTCAGACACCAGCACTCGGCCCGGCTCCTAATAACTTCATCCTCACACCCCTCCTGCACACTGAGGCTCTGACAGCCGATCTGCAACATCGCCATCTGGTGGCCCCCAAAACTGTATGGATGGGGAAAAAAAAGAGAACAAAACAAAACAAAACAAAACAAAACAAAACAAAACACTTGGTGTTTTCTAGGTTTTTTTTCTCTTTTCTTTTTAAAAAATCATTTCTTCTCCTTTTTTCAGTTCATGTAAGATGAATTTCGACTGACTTGTGCACCATTTTAGGCTTCTGCCTAAGCTGTTTCTCTCTTTCTGGAAGTACATGTCCAGAGGTGTCTGAGGTCAAGAAGAGAGCCAGCAGAAGAAGTTGGAAAGCAAAAGGGTTTATGATAAACTCTAAAATTCTGAGAGAAAATGGTGCTTCTCTGAGATGCATGTGATCTGAATGTGGCTGTGCTGTTTCCTTCTCCACTTGGGTAACTTTAGGAATTTTTAGCCCCCTTAGCAGAGGCTGGATGTTTACACTGGGAGATCTTTCTGTTTTTATGGTTCTGTGTTTTGGAGTCCTTGAAAGGGAATGACTTTCACACTGAACTCCTTTCTGCCCAACTCTCTCCTTTAATCCCTGGTCTTGCTTTACTTACCTCCAAAAAACACCTTGTTGTTTTAAGGTTATTCCACCTCCACCCAAACCAATCTGGAGAGTGTTTCTGTTCTCTGAAATTGTTAGTATTCTAGTTGAAAATGTCCAAGTGAGTGCTAGATGCTTCAGTAATCCTGACGGGAACATAAGCTTGTAAGGGACATGGGTCTGTGTTATATTTTTATTTCACCACTGTTAGCTTCTCATCTCTCTTTCCTAAATTATTCACCTTAAGAATTTCTCTTTTTCTTTCTCTTTTCCAATTTCTCCTTAATGTGATGTTTATATATGTGCACCTACATGTGAGTGTACATGTATATATGCATGGATGTGAGTATGTGTGTATGCTGTGTATGTAGGTGTCAGTATGTGTATTATATGTTCTCTTTATCAAACTTAAATTCCCAGATAAATAATTAGAAAAAGCCTATTGGCCTTTCAAGAGTGACTGCTCCTTAATGATTCGTACCTATGCATTCTGGTTGTTTCTCCTCCCCCAGAACTCCATAGGGTGTGGAGCCTGGATAGCAAAAGCATCGCTGGTCCTGCCTAGATTCTTGCTTTTCGTTCTGTCTTCCATGACTAACAAGTTCAGCCTACTTAAGAGTTGTCATAAAAATCAGCAAAGTGCTTAAAAATTGATATATTGTTTTAAGGGTAGTACAGCAGCCCCTTCCCTCCCAACAATGAAATGAGACTGATTAGGGGGCAGTGGGAGAGATATAGTGAAGGTAAAATAGTGCTAAATTTTCTGTATGCCACATGGCCATCTTCTTAAGAGCCGAGTATCAAAATGATTTATGGTACATGAATTCAGAAATGTTTAAAGACAAAGGACTGAAGCTTTTCATATTTCAGAACAATTTTTTTTTAAATTTGGAAATTACAGACTAGTACACTCAAAAACATGCAAAACCTAATGATCAGTTGGAACCTAGTGTAAATTAAAATTGGGAACCTTCATGTCAAGCAAGCTTATGAAAAACCTATAATTATCTAGATTGTCAACAATAGCTTCACAAAGACTACAGAAGTTACAAAATTAAATTTCCTAACTCCAAAATTAATGTTATGACTCTCATGTGACAAAACTTAAAAGTTTAACTTTTTTCATAAATGAATTACTTACATTCACAGTCGGTCTACCTAAATGACTATTAGTTTGCTATGCAATTATCTTATTAAGCTTTGCTATCTGATTTTTCAAAACTGCATTAAAATATAAAGTTTGACAGTGGAAATTATATTTTAGGCAAACGAATTGACAACACTAGGAAATTATTGGTAATGATTTAGGGAGAAGTTTTAAAAATGCACACCCACACACAAACACACACAAACACACACACACAGAAATAAAACTAAGAAGTAAAAGTTTCAGTGGCCTGGATCATTTTGTATTGAAAAAATAATCTCACAAATCACAAAACCTCTAAGGGTTCTGCTTCATTACAAGACTCCATAAAATTTTAACTAAGCCCCAGAATCTAGATCATGTTCTTCAACTCCTGTTTGAAAAGCAGTGGATATGTGCGATGTATTTCAGAAATACTTTCATAACAAAATGGTTGAAAATATTAAAAATACTTTAAAATGAAGTCCTGTACCTTCTAGAAATTAGACACATCACTCACACATTTCTAGTAGCAAAATGGATCTGCTAAAGAGCCATAGTCACAGATAGGCCTGCAGGGAAAAAAAATCTTACTGTAGCATGAAGTTTCTGAAAGAAAAGAATGTGAATAGAAATGAAGGTAGGAAAAGAATATGATTTTTCAAGCAGATGGTTCAAGGTACAGAATTTGAGATATAAAGAATGTGATGTGTAGGAAGGATAATGGAAGGAGATAAATAAAAATAAATCTCATATATTCATGTACGAATAGTCATTAATAGATATTTATTGAGTATCCTATAGCAACTGTAAAAAAAATTGGACTCTGATCTCTGAGATAATTCCACCACCCAAACAAATGCCGTAGTTAATGTCTTAAAAATGTGCTTTACTTAAAGTAAAATCAACTCAAAGCACAAGCAAAAATATCAATCTAAACTGAAAGGTAGATATTTAGATGATTTCTATACTCTTGCTATTCAAATTATGGTACATGGATCATTACTATCAAACTCACGGAGTGCTTGTTAGGAACTCACTGTTAGGAATCATTAATATATGTCCTGTCAGTCACGCAGTCCTCATTCCCAGAAGGCTCTGTGTTTGTTTTCCTGCGATGTTGTTGCCATCTTGAAATTTTTAATTTTGACCAAAGGGCCCTAAATTTTCATTTTGCACTGGTATCTGCACATTAGATAGTTTTTGCTGTGTAGATTCTTAGGTTCCACCGTCTGAATAAAGATTTGCAGCTAGCCTCAGGTGATTTTCTAGTGCCTTAAAATTTAAAAAACTTTATTTTCTACCATAAAAATGTGTTAAGTAGTATGTTATTTTTCCTTGCATCATGTGACCCTTCACATATTTTGTTGTTTGTCTTACCTTAAAATGCCATTCATTTGTATAATTACATGCTGTCAACTTCCTGCTGCTATAACAAATACCCAAGGTAAATCAACTTAATAAGAGAAAAGGTGTATTTTGGCTTATTGTTTTTGCTGCTCACCTAAGGTTAGGAGGTGAGAGAGAGAGAGGAAAAGGACACCCTGAGGCCTGGCCATGTTGATGAAGGGTACATGCCCAGTAGCCAGAAGAACTTCATCAGGTCCCAGTAGAAGCAAACTGAGGACCATATCTTTTGTACAGCAAATTCTCTTGACAAATAATTTCACTTGTTGGCATCAGCAGCTGGTAAATGTAGATGGTCCTTCATGAGACCAAAGATAGGAAATATTTTCACTTCAAAATTCAAGTAACAGCAGTAAGTTAGGAGAATGGTTGAAATGGAGGAAAAGAGGAAATGAATGGAAATAAATGAAAGAAGCAAAATAGGGGAATGAAAAGAAATATTAAAAAAAGATGACTTTATAATAAAGAACTTGGAGGGTTTGGATGTGTGGCTCAATAACAGAGCACTTGCCTAGTATGTGTAAGGCCTTGAGTTCCAGTTCCAGCACACACACACACACACACACACACACACACACAGGTGTCATAAAAGAAGAAAGAAAGAAAGAAAGAAAGAAAGAAAGAAAGAAAGAAAGAAAGAAAGAAAGAAAGAAGGAAGGAAAGAAGGAAAGAAAGAAAGAAAAGGGAAAAGAGAAAGAAAGAGGAAAAAAGAAAGAAAGATAGATTTGTCTGGTCTTGGACTTGTCTTGGATTCTTGGTATGGTGCCTCTAAAACTCTCAAAATTTCCAGAATGATGAACTTGTCTTTATAGTATCTGAGGTCTTTGGGTTATGCCAAAGTTTATGATAATAAGATGACTTACAATGGGGCCAATGATTGCTTTAAGATGGTCACCAGAAAGGCCAATCATGTGACTTGAGGATTAAGCCATGAGCCATCATTATCCTTGGGGAAAAGAACAGGGTTGGAAATAGAATTAGCTCACATGGTCAACAATTTAATCAATCATGACTATGTCATGAAACCCCAATAAAAACTAGTGACACTCAGTGAACACAGTGATGTGACAAAAAAGTGACACTCCTGTATCCCACCAGGAAATCAAATGGCAGCTGTGCCTTTGGGCCATCCAGACATCACCATATGTGTCTTTTCACTAGGCAGTTTCTAGTTGTATCCTCTGTAATCAAAACATGATAAATGTAGCACTTCCTTGTATTGCTGAGTTCCAGCAAATTACCAAATTTGAGGGAGTTGTAGGAACTTGGGACTCTGTAGTCAGTTGTTTGGAATGTAGGTGACCTGGAAACCTTGAAAGTGTGGCTGGCATCTGAACAGGTAGCACTGTCTTTAGGATTTGTGTCTCTTAACTTGTCAGGTCTACACTAACCCCAGTGGTCGGTGCAGAATTGACACACTGGTAGGTAGCAAGACAGTTGTCAGGATGGAAGTAAACAGATAAATGTGAGCAGACGTTGGCTCTGTTTTGTGTCTGTCACCAAGGCTGCCAAGACTCTGACAGCTAGATGTACTGAGGTTCACTAAGTTGTCCTGGAGAGTTAAGCCTGGCTTGTCCTATGTAGCAATGAAGTTGCTGGACAGCACAGTTCAGATAAAACAAATTGTTTGGTCATTCTTAAAGAAATCTCTTGAAGTTCATGAAGACAAGAGACTATGGTACAGGGGAGAGCAACTGGGATGTGGGGAGGCCTCTGTCTTCTGCAGCTGGAAGGTACTAACACCGCAAAAGGGACTAACGAGCCTGTGTGAATCCTTGTTCTCCTCAGATAGGAAAACCTTAAGTTGTAGATTATTGTCTAGGAAAAAAATTACATACAAATGGAATTTTGCTTACAATTTAATCAGATTTCCAGACCTTCTGAAATCTGCCCATGGCTATCTGGTGCATAACTCAAGGAAAAAGCCCCTGTTATATTCAATAACTAGGAGTTTAGAGGTATCAAAATTAAAAATGCTACTGGACCTATTCCTTTGTTATTTAGACTTGGGTATTTATGAATATCTGACATTACTTAACTCCTCAACTTGTGCATTTCATAGATTTTGTGAAAATCTTATTTGACATAAAACAGATATCCAATAAATTCTAGTTGTTATCGTGATCTGCAAAATTCATTTTACATAATATGTTTGTGTGTTGGGAAATTTATTTTCTGTCTTGTTTTTGAAATAAATGAGTAAATAAATAAAGCATAATACATTAGGCTTATTTATATAGATATATTCAATGCAGAATATAATAAAGGAAATGAAAATCTTATAAAATTTCATTATCTGAAGGAAGCTGGAGTAAGTTTTATAATCTGTTTTCAATCAACAGACATTTTCTGCACCAATAATACTGGTTTATATCATCATGTAAATGTTTATATAATACTCCACTTACATAACCCTGTAATTTATGAAAGCAACTTCCCATCAGTGTGTTCAAGTTTTAACTGTTGTAAATAATTCTGTGCAAGCCATGTAATTCATATGCCCTTGAGAAGATGTATTTTTAGGAAAGATTGCTAAAGGCGTAATATAGTCAAAGGCTGTGTGCATTTGCTACTTTAAAGATGTTGTGTGCAGTCTTGGGAAGCTAATCCAGTTATGCTAGTAACAATGGGACATGGAAGTCGGTGCGAGCAGCACCTTGCTTTGTAAAACTTTCCAGTATTTGGCCAACATATTGTTTTCAGAAAGCTCCTCTGTATCTGTGTTTCTCTGAAGAACTAGTGTTTCTGGATCTTTAGCATTTATTATTTGAGATACATTACCTGTTTGTATTTTATGCTTCTTTTTTCCTTGTTGGAGAGGAAATTATCTATTTAGTTTTCTTTTTCTTCAGGGGAAAAAATTGGGAACGTAAAATGTTTGTTTGGAATAAATAGTTTTTTTTCCACATTCTGACTTGGAAACTCATATTTATTTATGATGAGGTGTTTTTAGGACATAAAAGTTTAAAAAACGTAGTCTACAGTAGAAAAGTTAAATTAATTCTCATGTTTTATATCAATCTTAGAAAAATTTTTGTTGTTCAAAGAGCACTATTGATTGTTAATTTAAAAAATTAAAATACATTAATAACTTAATAATAATTTTAAAAGCCCGGTCTTAGTACAAGACACTCATAAATGTAATATATTTGTTAGTATTAAAAATATTTCAAACTTTGACCTTATATTTTCCTAGAAAGCAATATTAAAAGAATTAGTTTAAAATATTGGTTTATCACTGAGCAATTAAAGAACCTATGGAAAATCACCCAATTGTCAAGTTTAGTAAATATGTTAAAGGCAAACTCATTACTTAATCATAACTTTTCTTTTTCTGGCATACAATAATTACTCAATAAATGTTTAATATGCCCAATTTTTGTGTTTTTGAGAGTTTTGTAATCATAATTTTCTTCTTCCTTCAATTACTCCCTTCAATTACTCATTTCCTCATGTAAATACTGCTTTATATTTCTCAAATTTAGCATATAATTAGAAATTTTGCATACTTGTTACCTTTATAGTATTCTATTATATAAATATACTGGTTTATTTATACATTACCTTCACTTTTCTTATAAGTTTCTATAAGCACATTACTTTTTTAATAGCCTGATTTTAAACAAAAGCTTTGTGAAACATTTAATTTCTACTGAAACACTTTGGTAAATATGCAAGTTTAAAAAACAATATAACAGAATGACTATACGCAGATAAAAACTAAATAACCAGTATTTGAAGAGCTAAATGTACTTCTTGTTTTCATCATGCCCTTTCACCAGAAATATCATAGAATTACAATCCTGGAATTCATTTCTTTTTTATTTTAAAGAGAAAAAAGAAATACAGAAAATTCAAGAAGCAAACAAATCAAAACAACAATAACAACAAAAGCCAAATGACAACAACAATAATAGGTATATAGGTTTTCAAAACAAAGTAGGAATTTAATAATGGTTTTTAGATTGGATATTGTTATCTTCAATATAGTTGCTCAGGTTACCAGATACAGGAGTAAAACAAAACAGTAAAATGGAAGAAAACATTGGCTTTCAAAAACAAGATGGAAGGAAATCCCTGACCATTGCTCTAATGCATATGGTTATCCTCCAAATAGATGCTCAGGCTACCAGCTTTAGGTCTGCAAAGTCAATCAAGCAATACAAGCATGAAGTTATTTTTTTTTCACTTCAGTTGCTATCATCTCAGCCTGACTTCCTCCAAATCAGCCTATTACGTATGGTAGAGGCGGGGGTGGTGTTTGTTCTTCTTATCTCTTAGCCTGTGTACCAGCTGGCTCATGGGAAGGGGTGGTTTGGCTTCTTGATTCTCTATGCATTTCCCATGGTGGCTGTTCCTGGCTCATGGGAAGGTATGGTTTGCCTGGAACTCACTTTACGTTTCTTTTTTATATTTGCTTTATATTGCCTTGCTTTTAAAAATAGTTTGCCACTTATGCATGTTTCCGAAACTTATGGAACTGGAGTGATGTTGAATATATTCTTCTCTGCTTTTTTAATCTAAAAACAAAAAAAGAGAAATGATACAGAATTTAAAAAATAGTAGGAAATTAACACTAGTTAATATATAGCATATTTTTATTTTAAAAGTAGTTGTTCAGGTTATAAAATTTAGGCATAAAAATGATCAAACAATCAAACGGTGAGAGCACAAACTGTTCTTCTTGATGAACTTACAGAGATTAGTAGTATAGTTATCTATCTTGTATGTACGTACATACACACATATATATATATATACACATACACACACACACACACACACACATATATATATATATATATATATATATATATATATATATATATACATATGTGTATTTATATGCCTATAACCTTTTCCCTTCTTCCTTTTCTCCTTTTCCCTATCCCAGTTGTTCTTTCTTTTTGATTACTTTCTTTCTCTTTCACAATATCTAGTGTCTATTTTGGATCTTATTACTCTTTCAGTTCTTCTACACTAGGGAGCCAATACTATATTTACACAAGTTAGTTTGATTTATTTCACTAATGAGTACTGTCTCAAACTGCATCCATTTATCTTAAAAAGAATCAAGGTTATCCTTCTTTATAGTTGAGTAATACTCCATTGTATAAAAATACCACATCTTTTTTATCCATTCTATGGGTTGATGAGCATTTGGGCTGTTTCCAAGATTTAGCTATTAAAATTGTGCTGCTATAAACATGGGTGCACATATATCACTGTGGCATGATGTTTTCAATTCTTCTGGGAAAACACCCAGAGGGAAATAGGTGGATTGAATGGGACCTCCAATCCCTGTTTATTGAGGAATCTCTGCACTGATTTTCACAGTGGTTGTACCAGTCTACACTCTCACCTACAGTGAAAAAGTGTTCCTTTATCTTCACAGTTCCAGCAACATTTGCTATTGACTGATTTCTTGATGGTAGCCATTTGTTCTTTAGTGAGATGGAATCTTAATGTTTTAATTTGCAGTTCTTGAATGACCAGTGAGGTTGAACATTTCTTCATGTATTTATTTGCCAGTTGTATTTCTCCATCTGAAAAATGCATGTTCATCTCAGATGCCCAATTTTGGATTGGGTCTTTGAATTTGGGGGACCTGATGTTTTTCAATTCTTTATATGTTCTTGATATAAGTTCATTGTCTGAGGGACAGTTGTACCAATTTTTTCCCATTCTGTGGATTTTATTTTCACTCTATTGGTGATTTTTTTGAAGTGCAAAAGCTTTTTAATAATCTAAGATTCCAATTGTTAATTCTGAAGTATTTAGTGTGTGGTTTGCATTTTGTTCATGAACACTCTGCCTATGCTTATGTCTTCAAGATTTCTACCTACCTTGTCTTCCAGTAGATTTAGTGTTCCTATTTTAATATTTACATCTTTGACCCATTTTGATTTTAGTTTAGTGCATAGTGATAGCCATGGGTCTAGTTTTAGTCTTCAGTATGTGAAAAGTCAATTTTTCCAGCACCATTTATTAAAGAGGTCATCTTTCTTCCAGTGTGCATGTTTGGCCCCTTTGTCAAACGTAATTGTCATTGTAGTTATGTTTGCATCTTCTAATCTGTTCCACTGATCCTCAGGTCTGTATTATTGGCAATACCATACTGATTTTATCACAGTAGCTTTGTAGTATAATTTCAAGCCAGGAATTGTGATACCTCCTGCCTTGCCTTTGTTGCTCAGGATTGCATTGGCTATTTTAGGTCTCTTCTGTTTCCAAATGAATTTTAGGAAAGTTTTCTTTAGATCTGTAATGTATGTTAATGGTAGTTTGATCAGAATTGCTTTAAATCTTTTAGCAGTGTTGGGAGGATGGCCATATTTACTGTGTTGGTTTTTCCTATCCAACAGCAAGGAACATCTTTCCATTTTCTGATACCCTTTTCAATCTCTTTTTCTAAAGTACTATAGTTCTCAATGTATAGATCTTTTACATTCTGTTAGATTGATTGTTAAGTATTTCATTTTTTTGAATGTTACTGTGAAAGGTGTTATATCCATAATTTCTCTCTCAATGAGTTTGTTGTTTATGTACAGGAATGCTATTGATTTTCAGACATTGACTTCATATCCAGCTATGCTACTGAATTTGCTTATTAACTTTTGTATATTTTTGATGGAGTTTTTGGGGTCTTCTATGTAGAGCATCATGTCATCTGTGAATAATGATAATTTAACTTCTTCCTTTTCTATCCTTATTATTTTTATTTCTCTCTCGTCTGAATTGCTCTGGGTAATGTTTCCAGATCTATGTTGAACAGGAGAGGTGATAGTGGACATCTTTGTTTAGTTCTTGATTTTAGAGTTTAAACTTTCCGTTTTTGTCCATTTAGTTTGATGTTGGCGACTGATTTGTCATTGATTGATTTTAGCAGGTTGAGGTAAAGATCATCTTTGCATAATTTCTGCCAGTTTTTATTTTATCATGAATGAGTGTTGGACTTTATCAAAAGCTTTTTTGATATCTACTGAGATGATCATGTGATTTTTGTCTTTGGTTCTGTTGATGTGGTGTATTAAGTTTATTGATTTGCATATGTTGAACCATTCCTACATTCCTGCAATGAATCTCACTTGGTCATGGTGTATAATCTTCTTGATGATTTGCTGCATTCTATTGGCTAGTATTTTATTGAGAATTTTTTAATGTATGTTCATTAGGGAGACTGGCCTATAGTTCTCCTTTTTGGTTGGGTCTTTCTCTGATTTTGTTATTAGAGTAATACTTGCCTCTAGGAATGAATTAGGCAAATTGCTATCCTTTCAATTTTATCAAAGAGTTTGATGAGTATTGGCATTAAATCTCCTTTAAATTTCTAGTAGAATTCATCTGTGAATCCATCAGGACCTGAGCTTTTCTTTGTTGGTAAACTTTTAATTATGTTTTTAATTTCAGTAACTGATACTAGGTTATTCAAAATTTTTATATGCTCTTCATTCAGCTTTGGTAATTCATATGTTTCTAGGAATCTGTGCATTTTCTCTGTGTTTTGTAGCATATGAAAGTAAAGATTTTCAAAACAGGTGTTGAAGATCTTCTGAATTTTCGCAGGATCTGTAGTAATTTTACCCTTTTCACTCCTCATTGCATGAATTTGCGTTTTATTCTTTCCTTTTCATGATAAGGTTGGCTAAGAATTTATCAACTTTGATTCAAGGAACGAGCTCTTTGATTCATTAATTCTTTGTATTGTTTTCTTAGTCTCAAATGCATTAGTTTCTGCTCTGATGTTTATAATGTCCTCCCTTCTATGAGCTTTGTTCTTGACTTGCTCTTGTTTTTCTAGACACTTGAGGTGTAGCATTAGGTTGGTTATTTATATTCATTTTGTATTTCTGATGTGAGAATTCATTGCTATATATTTCTGTCTTTGGACCACTTTTGTTGCATCCCACAGGTTCTAGTATGTTATATCTGCATTTTTATTGAATTGTAGATATTGTTTAATTTCTTCTTTAATTTCATCTGTAACCCATTGGTTATTCAGGAGAGTATTATTTAATTTCCATGTGTTTATGTAGGCTTTGCAGTTTCTTTTCCTAATAATTTTCAATTTCAGTCTACTATGGTCAGATAATATGCATGGGATAATTTCAATCCCTTTGCATTTACTTAAGCATGGTCTATGGGCTAATATATGGTCTACTTTAGAGAATGTCCCATGTGAATTTGTGTATTCTGATATTGTTGGGTGGAACACTCTGTTAGCATCTAGTAAATCCATTTGTTCATAGTTTTGATTCAGTTCTGTTATTTCTTTGCTGAGTTTTTGTTGATCTATCTCTTCATGACAAATGGGTTTTAAAGCCCCCATTACAACTGTGTTATTGCATATTTGACTTTTCATGTCTACTAGGGTTTGTCTTATATAGTTGAGTGCTCTGGTATTTGGTGTATATATTTTTAAGATTGTTAGCTCTTTGTCTGGAATTTTCCCCCTAACCAGTATGTAGTGACCTTCTTTTTTGCTTTTGATCATTTTTGGTTTGAAGTTCACATTGTCTGCTAACAGAATAACTACCTATGCTTTTTTCTGGGTTCCTTTTGCATGGAATATTGTTTTCCATCCTTTGACTTTCAGTCTATGAGTTTCTTTTTGAGTTAGATGTGTTTCTTGTATACAGTGTAATATTAGATCCTGTTTCTTGATCCACTCTGCCAATCTATTTCTTTTAATTAGTAAACTGAGGCCATTTGCATTGATGGTTATAACTGATATGTTTCGGCTTACCTTTGTCATGTTATTTTCCTGTTGTTGGTCCCCCGCTTCCCCCTTACTTAATTTCTTTCTGTTATCGCTGTGGGAATTGTGGTCATTTTTATCTCTATAGTCTCATGAGTTGGTTTCTATATTTCAGTTGCTATCTTTTCAGAAATTTCAGGTGTGTGACTTGACTTCCAATGTCTGTATCTCGACGTCTCCTTTACTTGTTCTGGATGGACTGGCCTTTTAGATTGCATTTTGCTTTTTTGGTTTCCCATTTTTCTCCTCTTGGGTTAATATTTTGGTCTTTTCAGTCCTGCTAGTCTTGACTGTCTGCCATGTGTGCTTAGGGTCCTACTGTGTGGCTCACGTTCACCCAATTGTTGGGGCCTACAGTATAGGGGATGGGCCAGTCACCTGAATTCCTCCTGGGGGCCAGTTGTGTGAGTCCTGTGTTCTTCCTAGGCTGATTAGCCTAGGCATATTGATGTGAACCAACTCTTAGGTCATGTTGTTACTGCAGCGTCAAGCTGCTCCAGCCCGCCAGATCCACCTGTCTGTAGTGTGTGTCCCTGGGGGTTTTGCAGGCCCAGCTGGGTTCTTCCAGGTTGGGGCAGGTTTTGCAGGGACCTTCACCAACTCACCTGTTGTTCTCTGTAGGAAAGAAGGACTCACTCGTGTTCTCACAGGCTCGTCAAGGTCCTCTGTGTGCGAAGAGGGTTCCCTGAGGCTCCCACCCGCCCACCGAGGTACTGCAGGTGGTGAAAGGGGTCTCTGATGCTGCTGAAGTCATCCAGGTGTGGGAGAAGGGGTGACTAAGGATCCTGTTGGCTGCAGAGGTCCTCCAGTTGCTGGACAGGGGCAGCCCGAGGCCCCCCCCCCCGGGGTGGCTAAATCATCGAGGTGTGGGGGAGGGGCAACTGAGGCTCCCTTCAGATGCTGAGGTTGTCTGGATGTGAGGTAGGTACGTGCTGCTGAGGATCTTGTCAGCTGCCGACGTCTTCTGGTTGCAGGGGAGAGGCGGCCAATTCTCCACTCAGCTGCTATAGTGGTTTGGGTGTGGGGCGGGCATTGTTGAGGCGTCCTTTGGCTACTAAAGTCTTTTGGGTGTGCGGGAGGGTCAGCTGAGGTTCCCGTCTGCTGCTGAGGTCAACCGGGTGTGGTGGAGCTCTTCTGTGCTTTTTAAAAAATTAAATGCTGCTTTACATTTCTCAAATTTAGCATGTAACTAGAAATTCAGAATACTTGTTGCTTGTATAGTATTCCGTTATATAAACATACTTAAATTTATTTATACAATTCCTTAACAATTTCTATCATTTTGTATATGGTTTTTGGTGTGCACATGAGATAATATGTCTAGAACTAGGAATTGCTGTATTTTAGATGAAGTCAAATTACTCTGAAATCTGTGTATTATCATTTCATATTCTCCTTAGCACTTAAAATTGTCACACTTGCTTATTTTTGCGCATTTAGTGACTGTAAAACATCATTGCACTATATAAATGTATTTTCTTATTTGCACTGTTGAACTTTATTTTACATTTATGAATGTATTTTCTTTTCTGTAAAATGCATCTGTAAGCCCATTAACAATTTTAATTTGGTTGTCTTTTTCTTATTGATTTATCACCATCCTCTATGTATTCTTTGTATTAACCCTATGTGTAGAATACTTCTGTAAGTATCTGGTTCTCATTTTTGTTCATCTATTTTGTTTATAGTGTCTTTTTAATGCAGTATATTTTGTGTGTGATGTAACTGAGGGAATCAGTTTCATTTTCTTCAAATGAAAGATTTATTGACCTAAAATCACTGATTTAAAATAATTAAAAACCTGATTCTTCACTAATTGGAAATGTTAGTTTGGCATACACCAATTTTCCATATTTATATAGTTTATTTCAAGGTCTCATTCTGTTCTATTTGTCTATCACTTTGTAGTTTTACCACAATTTGTAAGTCATGGTATCTGTTGGGAAAACTCCTCCTAAATTATTCAGTTAATTCAGAAATATCTTGTCTATTCTCAGACTTTTTTTTTTTTTACCAAAAAGTTAAAATATCTGTAATATAAAAGACCTGATGGGACTCTGGTCTGAATTAAATTGTTACATAAGTCAGTATAGGAAGAACTGACTGTTTTGCAATGCCAAGTCTGCTATTTCACAAAAAATGACTTTGCTTTTGTTAAACTTTTCTTTAATTTCTTTCAATCAATGTACATGACATAAATTTTTACATATACTTTGTTTTATACTAGGAGTAGTTTTGGTTGCTTGTGTAATGACATCTTTACATTCATGTTTGAGATTATCATAATAAATATAATTGAGTGGTTTCTTGGAAGGAGTAAACTTGGAAAACTTATTATTTAACATGCCATTGATTTTTTATTTCCATATTATTTTGTGTTTTGTATATCAATAATATCAGTCACTTGTGGCAGTTTTATTTCCTTTACAGTCCTTCTATTTTTTCTTTTTTGTGATCTCAATACTAACTAGAAACAGTAAAACAAACACCGGGAATTCTTTTTGTATTAAAATTTTAAAGTAAATGCTTTCCAAGTTTTACTATTGAAGAAGGTATTGTCTCTTTTTATTATTTTTGAAGATACCAGGAAGCCTAAAAGAGTTTTTCCTATTTCTAATATACAAAGACATTTTATATTTTGGTACTTTGCTATTTTAGTAAGCTGTTTTGTTCATTTATTGAGGGACTCATGGTTTTTCTACCCCTCATTATAAGCTATACTTGAATTCTTGTGAAAAATAATGTATGTTATTAACATTGACTGTAAAGCTTTATTGGTTTACTAATATTTTATTTGGGATATTTGATTCTATGTTTGTTACTAAAGTCGAAATATAGTTTTTTGTATTCTTCTGACCTACTTTCAGTACCATGTTAAAGAAAGTTTCATAAAATTATTTGAGTTTATCTACTTTTTTCTTGCATGGTAGAAGTAGAATATAATTGATACTAGTATTTTATGATGTTTTGGCCTTGCTATTTCTGTCAAGCAAGATTTTTACATAGTAATTACAGAACAGTTACAGAAATTATTTTAGAATTATTCAGGGTTGTCTTTTTCTTATTGAGTAAATTAGTTGGATTTTCTTTTTAGGGTGTATAGAAACGGTTTATTTCTCCCAGATCAAATACTTAAAAATACTTCTATATTTAGTCTGTTGGATTAATGCTGTCTGTTTGGTTTATCTGAAAATATCTTTATTTCAAAGTTACTTTAAATATTTTTATTATAAAATACTAGATTCACATAATGAAAGTGCCCAATTTGAAGATTGTTTAGACAAAGAACACATCTCTTTATTGCAAGTCAAGAAATCAGGGCATTATAGCACCTTAGAATCTCCTCTCAGAGGGACCAGAAGATGGCAAGGAAAAATAGCATAAGTACAGGAGTGTGCTTCGCTAGTGGTTCAAGTTGATTAAGAAATCCTAAAAAGAGCCACAACCCATGCAGAACAATTTCACAAAGTGTGTAACACATCTCCCTCCCTGTGTGACCTGCATTCCAGTTCTGTAGCATAAGGAACTCCGTGTCTTCACAGGCACTGTCTTTTCTGCTCTAGCAATGTAGTGGGCTAGAGCAGCGACACCCTGAGTTAAGCTGATGAACTCCGAGTGATCATACAGACAAAACCAATTGTAAAGACTTCTTTCATCAAGGCCCATCTGATGAACTTCCTAGCTGAAGACTTCTACCTGCTGCTCTGCAAGGTGACCGAGGGGAGGGTTCAACATGGCTGAATAAAGGACTCACATTGGAGCTTCTCAGAGAAAATCAACTGAAAACAGGTAATTGGAAGAAAGTGAGGGACGTACATATTGATGCCAAAATTAATCTTAAATAGGAGACTCATAGACCAAACAAAACATACGCATGGGACTTTATAAAATGTTAATGCAGCCTATAGGGTTGCCTGTGTGTTTACCACTGTGGGATAAGAGCAGACACACAGGAAGTACACTCCTGCCACACACAAAACAGACACATTGCAAAGGTGTGGCAAGCTCACTCCACACAGAAGTGACCTATCCTATAAGGCCCCTCACCTCTTTGGATTTCCTGCAAACAGGACGCTGTAGCTTGGCAACGAATTTTGCTGGCATACACAGGGGGTGAGTGACTGTGTCCTCCCTGATAATCTACTGGCATTTTTCTCCTTTTGCTTCATCTTCTTTTTCTTTTTCTATCTTTGTCACACACCATAATCCCTAACTGAAACCTCTAGTGACAACAAGGTTAGGGATCAGCCTGGCATTGAGAATTGCTAGTGAAACAGCACAAGTCGGCCTGCCCTCTCACTGTGCAAAAGAGAGATTTGGGCCATGCAGGGGCTGCAGGGAAAAGGAGTGGGAAACAAGCACTTCCCCTATTTTCAGAACTGCAACTACCCTTGGGCCAGGAAGTCAGCACTCTCTCTGAATTGCTACCACCAGAGTGGGACAGACTTGCACCATTAGAGTTGAACAAGGAGGACAGATATGACAGGAGCCAGTGGTGTGGAATGGAGGAGGCTGTGCAAAGTCCAGGAGGGGTCAACTGTGCACAGGACTTGGAACAATGTTGGGCTGTCTCTGTCTGGGGGTGCCACAACAATTAGGAGAATAACACAGAGACAGATAGAGTAAGAAGACATGGGCAGCCCATCCAGAAAGCTGCTGGAGAAATACTGGCCACTGACCCCGTAACCAGAGGCCAACATCAGCCCCACATCCAATCTAGCACTAATCCTACTGCCAGATTGGTGGGGCACTGATTTGGACACTACCACAGAACAGTGAACACCAGAGGAATTTTTTTCTTTCTTTGTGTGTATTGTTTACTGTCCTTTTTTGTGTGTGTGCTTTTTTTTAAGGTTTGTACATATATTTTTGTTCTATTCTATATGTCTTCTTTCTTGCTTTTCTCAAGTATCTCTCCTGATCTTATGATATCTTCATGTGAATGAGCAATGTACCTAACCTTTATGATTTGCTTCAATAATGTTTTGCTTTCTCCTTCATTCTTTCTCTCTTTTCCTTTTCTCCAGTTTCCCAAAGCTTCAGTGACCTTCTTTTGTCTTCCAGTCTTGCTTCTACTATATTTCTCTTTATCTTTCTCTCTGTTTTGTCCCCTGTACTTCTTAAATTTCCCCACCATAAGGTAAAATCACTGATTAGGGGAAACTCATTACATATATATTCCTAATTTACATTGGGTTTTTTTATACAACTGTAATCTTGCCCCTATGGTTAAAGGTACAAAATCAAGAGTTAGCACAGTTTGTCGGCTTCTAGGCCATGCTTGATGCTACCATTATTGCTAATTGTGATACTTTAGCCAGGATGTCATACTTGTTATCAGCTGTTCTCCCTTCTATAACAACACTGTGACTGTCTGGGGTCATAAGTACCACCATAGTCCAGTACAAAAGAACTGAGGGCTGGGCCAAATAGACAGCAACATCTCATCCTTAATCAGTTAGGAAAGCAGGATTTTGGGACAGACACAAATCCACTGAGCCTTTTATACATAAAAGACACCTCTGAAGAGCAGATATTTCCTAGGGAGGCCTTGACACTAGTGATAAAGCTACCTACTATAAGAATCTTATGGGCATCAACACAGGAAAAAGTAAAATAAAATAAAATAAATAGAAAAGCCGGGTGTGGTGGCGCACGCCTTTAATCCTAGCACTCGGGAGGCTGAGGTAGGCGGAGCGCTGTGAGTTCGAGGCCGGCTTGGGCTACAATGCGAGCACAAGGCCAGCCTGAGCTACACAGTGCGACCCTGCCTCAAAAAACCAGGGCTGGGAGTTTGGCTCAGCAGCCAAAGCACCTGTCTGGCAGGCGTGAGGCTGTGAATTCGATCCCCGGTGCCACAAAAAAAAAAAAAAAAATAAAAAACAAAATAAATAGAAAATGACAAGACACAAAAGCAAACCACAACCATAGCCCTCCAGCCCATTCAGGACAAATCCAACAGATGATGAGGTAGAGGAAAATAGAGGTGACCCATCTGAAATTTTTGAAATGACTGCAGCAGAAGTTCAAGAACAGGTGCATGAGGCTATAGAAGAAACCAGATCAGAAATAATCCCCCAGGTAAAAAATGAGATGATGACCATGATGAAGGACTTACTCAGCAAGTCTAGAGTAGAAAGAGATAAAAAACAAAAATAGAGGAACACAGGAAAATGATTCAAACTGTGAATTCCTAACATAAGAAAGAAATGTAATCCATGAAAGAGATTGAACCAGATATCCAGGAAATTAAAAATTCCATTGGAAGTTCACAACACCACATGAAGGAAAATGAAGATACAATTTTAGACTTAGAAGGCAGAATTGTGGCTCATGATCACAAAAAGAAAGATCTCTTAAAAATAGCAAGGGTTCAGAAAAAATAATCTAACAGGTGCAAGATGATGCAAAGAAAAGGAATCGAAGATTGATTAGTCAATTAAAAAGCAGGAGCCAGCACAAATCATATTTAAAAAAAACTGTTCACAGAAGTAATGGCAGAAAATGTCCCAAGTATGGAAAAAGAGTTTGACATTCAGTTAAGTGAGACATACAGAACTCCAGTCAGCCCCGACCAAAATAAATGTATACCAAAGCATATAATAATCAAGATTCCAGAAATTCAGCACAAGAACAGAATATTAAAAGCTGTTGGGGAAAATCAACAAATCATCTATAAAGGAAAGCCCATCAGAATTACAGCAGACTTCTCAACACAACCCTTAAGAAGAACTTGGAGTGAAGTATTCCAAGTCCTGAAAGAAAATATCTTCCAACCAAGATTGATGTATCCTTCAAAAGTGTCTTACAGAATTAATAGAGAGAAAGATACTTCCATGAAAAAGAACAAATGAAAAAAATTCATGACTACCAAATCAGCTCTATAATATTTTCTGAAAGATATTGTAGAGAGAGATAATAATGTGCACAAATTCCAGAACACCAGTAGTAAGATGTTACCAGGAAGGGCAAGCAGTTACACAAAGGGACAAGTCAAGGAACCAATATCAGATAGTAATAAGACAAGGATAAACAATACATGTCAATTATAACCATCAATGTAAATTGTGTCAATTCACCAATCAGAAGAAATATACTGGCAGAAAAAGTCAAGAAAAAGATCCAACAATACACTGTACACAAGAAATACATTTAACTAAAAGAAAATTCATAGACTGAAAGTTGAAGGATGGAAAACAATATCTCTTGTGGCAGGAACCTGGAAAAAAGTAGGGGTAGCTGTTCTTTTTGTAGACAACGTGAACTTCAAGCCAAGACAGATCAAAAGAGATAAAGAACGTTGTTACATTCTTACTAAAGGAAAACCAAAACAACAACAACAACAAAAAAACAAAATCATAAATTTATATGCACCAAACACAGGAGCACTCAACTATAAAAAACAGATATTAATGGATATGAAAAATCAAATAACCACTAACACAGTAGTAATGGAAAACCTTAACACCCCACTGTCACAGATAGATAGATCAACTAGACAAAAAATTCCATAAAGAAATATCAGAGCTGAACCAAAGTTGTGAACAAATGGACTTATTGGATGTTTACAGAGTATTCTACCCAACATCAGAGTACACATTCTTCTCAGCTGTACATGGAACATTCTCCAAAATACACCACATACTACCACATAAAAGATGCTTAAGTAAGTGCAAAGGAAGTGAAATTAACCCATGCATATTATCTGACAACAGTGCAGTGAAATTGGAAATCAATGATAAGAGAAATTGCAGAAACTCCATAATAAATGGAAATTAAATAACGACATACTGCACAACAAACTTATCACAAATGGAATTAAAGAAGAAAGTACAGTATCTACAACTAAATGATAGTGTGACAACATACTGGTACTTATGGAATACGATGAAACTTAAGGGGGAAGTTTATAGTGGTGAATACTCATATCAAGAAGACAGAAAGAAAACTTAAAAAACAAGCAAACAAACAAAAAAAAACTAATGCTGAATCTCCAACTTCTAGAAGAACAAGTCAAGCTCAAACCTCAAACAAGTGAAGAAATTATAAAAATCCACGCAAAATTAATGCAACTGACATTAAGAAAACAACACAAAAATCAATGAATCAAAGAGTTGGTTTTTTGAAAGATTAAATAAAATTGGTAAACTCGTAGACAACCTTATCTAAAAAAGGAAAGAAAAGACTGAAATTCATGATTTTTTAGGAATGAAAAGGGTAAAATCACAACAAGTCCTGCAGAATCCTAGGAGATCATCAATATCTACTTGAAGAGCCTTTATTCGGATAAAGTGGAAAACACAGATAAAATGGACAGATTCCTAGATACATATGAATTACCAAAGTTGAATCAAGAAAATATAAAAAGTCGGGCGTGGTGGCTCACGTCTTTAATCCCAGCACTCGGGAGGCTGAGGTAGGTGGAGCGTTGTGAGTTCGAGGCCGCCTTGGGCTACAACGCTGGTGCAAGGCCGGCCTGAGCTACATAGTGCGACCCTGCCTCAAAAAATCAGGGCTGGGAGTTTGGCTCAGTGGCTTAAGTGCCTGCCCTGTCAGGCGCAAGGTTGTGAGTTCAATCCCCAAAAAAAGAAGATATAAAAAATCTAAATAGCCCAATATCAGTCAATGAAATTGAAGATATAATTGAAAACCTACAAACAAAAGCACCAGTTTTGATGAATACACAGCTGAGTTCTAAAAGAAATTTAGAGAGGATCTGATGCCATTATTCCTCAAACTTTTTAATGAAATATAAAGGGAAGAAATACAGTCAAACTTCTTCCTGAAAGCAGGCATTACCCTGATACCAAAACTAGAGAAGGGTTCAACCAAAAAAGAGAACTGCAGGTCAATCTGCCTAATGAACGTAGATGCAAAAATCCTCAATAAGATACTGGCAAACAGAATGCAACAAATCATCAAGAGGATTGTACACCATGACTAAGTAAGATTTATCCCAGGGATTCGGGGATGGTTTTACATAGGCAAATCAATAAATGTAATATACCATATCAATAGAGCAAAGGATAAAAATCATATGATCATCTCAATAGAACCAAAAAAGAAAAAAAAGCATTTGACAAAGTCCAAAATCTACTCATTATAAAAGCTGAAAAGAAAATTGGAATGCTCAATGTTTGTCTCAAACTAATAAAAGTCATCTATGATGAACCAACAGCCAAAATCATACTAAATGATCAAAACTAAAAGTTTTCACTTTAAAATCAGGAGCAAGACACACTCCTATTCAATATAGTTCTGGAAACATTATCTAGAGCAATTAGACCAGAGAGAGAAATAAAAGGAATAAGGATATAGGAAAAGAAATTAAATTATCATTATTCACAGATGACATGATACTCTACATAGAACATCCCAAAATCTCCACCAAAAGATTCCTAGATTTAATAACCAAATTCAGTAGCATAGCTAGATACAAAGTCAACACTCAAAAATCAATAGCATTCCTGTATACAAACAGTTAACTCACCAAGAGAGAAATTAGGAAACCACACCCTTCACAATAGCATCCCAAAAAGAAAAATGAAAAATTTAGGGATCAATTTCAAAAAGGAAGTAAAAGATCTTTACGTTGAAAACTACAGTACTCTGAAAAAAAGAGTCTAAGAGGATGTCAGAAAATGGAAAGGTAGTCCTTGCTCTTGGATAGGAAGAACCAGCATAGTGAAAATGACCATATTCCCAAAATTGCTATACAGATTTAATGCAGTCCCAATCAAAATACCATTAGTATACCTCACCCAACTAGAGAAAACATTCCTAAAACTCATTCAGTACCAAAAAAGACTTAAAGTAGCAAAAGTAATACTGGGCAGCAAAGGCAAGTCAGGGGGCATTACAATCCCTGACTTGAAATTATACTACAGAGCTACTATGGTAAAATAAGCATGATGCTGGCAAAGAAACAGACCTGAGAATAAGTGGAACAGGCTAGAAGATGCAGAAACAACTCCAAACTTACTCAGTCACCTTATCTTTGACAAAGGGGCCAAACATGTTCACTGGAAGAAGGGTAGCTCCTTTAATAAACGGTGCTTGAAAAACTATTTTTCCACATGCTGAAGACTAAAACTAGATCCATGTCTATCATGATGCACTAAACTGAAACTGGAATGTATCAGCGATCTAAATATTAAAACAAAAACAATAAATCTGCTGAAAGATAGAATAGGTAAAACTCTGGAAGACATAAGTGTAGGCAAAGACTTCATAAACAAAACCCTGATTGTATAGGAAATATCACAAAGAATCAACCACTGGAATCTTATGTTATTATAAAGCTTTCACATACAAAGAAAGAAAGAAAGAAAGAAAGAAAGAAAGAAAGAAAGAAAGAAAGAAAAAAGAGAACTACCAACTGATTGAAATGCAAATTAAAACAATATTGAGATTTCATTTCACTCCAGAAAAAATGGCTATTATAAAAAAATCAACCAATGCCAAATGCTGACAGGGCTGTGGGGAAAGGGCACACTTCTCCACTGTTGGTGCGAGTGCAGACTGGTGAAACCACTGTGGAAATCAGTGCTGATACTCCTCAATAAACTAAGATTAGAGGTTCCATTTGACCCAACTAATCCCCTTTGAGGTATCTTCCTGGAAGAATTAAAAGCATCGTAACACAGCGATATATGCATACCCATGTTTATAGTGGCACAATTCTTAATAGCTAAATCTTGGGAGCAACCAATGAATGGACAAAAAAGATGCATTTTTTTCATATAATGGAGTACTACTCAGCCATAAAGAAAGATAAAATGGAGGTATTTATAGCTAAGTGGATGACCTTTGAGACCACAATCATAAGTGAAATAAATTGGATACACATATGTAAATATCACTTTATCTTTCTGGTGTGAGAAACTGAAAATGTAAATAAGAACAAAAATGTACAATTGTGAAATAGGAAAAAAACTTCAAAAGCAAAGAGGAACTATGGAGGGGTGAGGTGGAAAACAAGGTAGTGAAAGAAAGAGAAAAGGATGAAATTATAACTGAAATTTGTGAATGGGGAGGGAAGAGGATTTGAAAGGAAGGGGTGGAAATTGGAAAAAAAAGAGGAATCAAGATATATCATGGACAGATACAAATTCCTATGAAGAATGTAGTCATTGTGTATGCCTAATTTGTACCAATAAACTTAAACAAACAACAAAAACAATAAGAATCTCTTCTCAGGTCTCTCATCTAAAATATCACCCCACATTTGCAACCTGCATTCTAGAACTATTGATTAACGTCTTTTTTTGTGAACATTATACAAGAAAACTCTACAGTACACGACTTTTTTGTCTGGCTTCTTTTGTTCAAGGATATGACTGTGAAATTAGCTTGCTGTTGCTTGTAAATGTAGTTTGTTCATTTTCATGGAGGCAGATTTTTCCATAATTTTTGCCCACTTTCCATCAGTGGACATTTCAATTAATTTTTAGTATATTTCTATTACAAAGAGTGTTGCTATGAACTTCTCCCATATGTCATCAGATCTATATGCATGTACTTCTTTGCAATTATATAAAATTGCTAGTTCATAGGTAGCCATATATTCAACTTTAGTAGATATTACCAACACTTTTTCAAAGTTCTCGTACCGATTTATATTTCCATCATCAGTGTACCAGAATTCTCATTGCTCCACATCCTTGAACTTGGAACTGTTTACTTGCTGTAGCTCAGCTGTTTTGGCATGATTGTGCAGTGACACAGTAATTTGAATTGGCATTGCTTTGGCTAATGAAGTTGAGCCTATTTTTGTATTTCCATTGGCTAGTTGGTTATACGCTGGGAAAATGCCTATTGGGATTCTGGCTGACATTGGTTTTGAATTGGCTACAAAAACTGAAAGCAAAGAACTATAGTACAGTAATTAATATTTCTCTTTTAAGTACTGTGGGAACAATCTCATTACTGGATACTACATATACCTTCTCCTGCTCTGTGGCTTGCCTTTTCACCTTAGCAGTATCATTTGATGAATAGAATTTACTTGTTTTACTCTAATGTAACATATAATGTTCTCTCTAATTGGTGATTCTATGTGTTGCATTACATGTCAAATACAAAGCCATAAAGATATCCTCTTATATTTTCTTCTAAAAGACTTAATGTTCTATTTTTAACCTTTAGAACTATGTTCTGTCTGGAAGTCATTCTTATACAGCATGAGGTGGAGATAAAAATTCATTTTTTCATATGACTATCCAATTGATCTAACACATTTTTATTGAAAATTTTTATTTGTATATGATTTATTTGTATATAACTTATTTAGGTCTTTATTTCTCTCAGTGATGTTCTATAGTTTTATTGTATCACTTTGCAAATTCCATTATGCTTATTTTTTATTTTAAATGGTTCAGTTTATTTTACTTTTTTACCTAGATTTTTTGTACTTGTACTAACAAATACGATTTTTGCTTATTAGTTTATCTAGATACTTTGCTAAGTTTGCTATTAATTCTAGTAATTCAGCTATATATCATTTTCTTTGAAAATAGACCATGTCTGAATTGTCAGTTTTAATTTCTTTCCAGTTTTCGTACTTTGCTTTTCTTTCCTTACTGTTGCATTTGCTAGAACAATTAGATCAGTGCCCAACAGAAATGTAGTAGCATGCACAATTATTTCCTCTCAAGTCTAAGGGAAAAGTTTTCAATATCTATCAAATGAGATGATATTTGCTTTTAATAGTTTGCTAATACAACATTTTTCTGAATAAGGAAATTTCTTACTATTAATACTTAGCAAACAAGTGTTTTTTAATCATGGGGATTGAATTTTATTAGTATCTTTTCTGCCTCTATAAAATGATCATATTATTTTCTTGTTGTCTTTCCCTATGGTGAGCCATTATGCTTGATTTTGAGATTTAGCTAAACTTGCATATCTAAAGTCCACTTTCCATAATATGTTATCGTTTGCATATATCAATAGATTCTGTCTCCTGACATCTGTCTTCATCCATGTTCACTTGTAGTCTTGACTTTCCTTATAGTGCCTTTGTCAGGATTTGTGAAACAATAAATGAAGAGTTTATCTCTTTCAATTCTCCAGAATAAATTCCTCAATACTAATGATATTTCTTCCTCAAATCATTTAAAAGTTATTGAAAAACTCAGTACGATCCAAGGAAAAGTCTATCTATATAATTATTTTATACTTAAAACACATCCTTTTAAACTAGATATAGGAATATTCTACTTCTTCTTTCTTTCTATATTGGCCTGTGGTTTGCCCCTTCCAAAGGTACAGCAGTCAAAAGTGACTGCAATCATGCCCTAACGACCCTAACACAAAGTGCTCACTCATGAGCTTTGTGTTGTTGTTTTCTTCCATTCTGTAGGCCAGATATGGTTCTGCTGAACATACCTGACATGCCTTCAAGTTATAGTTTAAGTTCAGGTCAGCTCTAGCAGCCTCTTTTTAAGACTAAGTCTACTGAGGGCCTTTTTTTTTTTTTCTTTTTTTTCGATGATGATGGAGAACAAGCAAGAGATAAAACCAAACCATGCAAACACATTGAAAGATTTGCATGCTGGAAATAGCTTATGTTTAACTGGCCAAATCAAGGTATGAGATCAAGACCAAAGTTCATGCACAAATAGAGGAGATGACATCTACCACCAATAACTTATTTTATTAAAAAGAATCACTTTTGTTACCATCACTTACATTATTATATACTTCTTATGAAGTATTTTCATCTCTCTCTTCTTTTCTACACTTGCAAGACATCTATCAATTTTATTAACCTTTTCAAAGTACCAGTTATTAGTTTTCTTTCTTGCATTTCTTAAAAAATTCACTAATTTATATACTTATCCTTAATACATTCCTTTATTTTCCATGGGTTTACCTTACTGTTCTTTTTCTATTTGAGATAGTGTTAGAAAATCACTTCTATGATTTAAATATCCCTCTAAGTAATAGCTTTAGGATAGCCCTTAAGTTTGAGGACAAGATTTTTTTTAATTGTCATTCAATTTAAATTACTGTATTTCTAATTTACTCTGTGACTTTACTTTAACCTGTAGCTTACTTGAAAGCATACTGCTTAATTTCATAATAGAAATTTTTCTATCTTATCTTTAATAATGTAGTTCTATTTTGAACTTTTTGTGCTCAGGCAATATATGTAAGGTGATTTTAATTTTTTGAAATTTATTGAGATGTGTTTTGACCTAGCACTTGGCCAATTTAAGAGACAGTTTTTCACATTAAGTGGAAAACAATGCATATTTTAGGTTGATCTTAGTCTTGTAATTGGATTTAGTTTAATTTATATTTAATGAAATTGCTAACATATGTGATATCTACCACTTTGCTATTTATTTTGTTTTTGTTACTTTGTCTCCCCATTTTTCCAGCTTTTGAATTAATCAGATATTTTCATTTATTTTATGATTCCTTCTATTAGATTACATATATATTTGGTTTTATTTTAGTGGAAAGTTTAGAGATTGCAACAAACTTCCCTATAGTTCAATAGAATTTTTAAAAAAATCACTCGATAGTGCTTGTAACCATATAATGCTTTAGCTCTATTAAATCCCTTCTTTTTGTGTTCTTACTCCTTTTTATTTTAATTCTGTGTATATTTTATTAACCATTCAGAACTGTTTTTTTTTTTTTTTTTACTATTTTGTACCAGCTACTCATCTGCTCCAGGCTTTTCAAGTTACAGTTGAGGATGTCCACCAGTCTCTATTCTCACTGGCAGTCTTTTCTTCTCAGTACTGAGACTACCAAAACGATCTCCCTCCTTTGCCAGTAACTTTTGCTTGGTCTCTCAGTCTTCTGCCTTGAGCAGCTTCAGGACTTGTTATATGCCTCGAAGGAAAAGCTGATGACATTAGGTTCAGACTTCTTTCTTCCCCTTGAAGCATGGGGCTCCTCAAAACTGAAGTGTTTCTTCCTGTAGCTTCTTTCTAGGCTATGGAAAGGTGCCCTGCTTTTCCCACTGACTGTAGTGTCCCTCTAACTAAGCTGTTTTGCTAGGACATCAGTCTAGACTTAACAAATGCAAGAAAGTAAAAATCTGTTGCAGAATGTTATTGGTTCAGTTCTTTCTGATATTGGCCCTTTCCCCAAATCTCTTCATCTAAAAACTCCACTACCTTGTTAGTTCTAAGATTCCCTCAGACAGATACTTGTATAGATTTTATTCCTATTTTCCAGTTGTTCTTGGTATGAACGCTCCTCCGCCATGGGCTGATTCATCATGCTTCAAACAAGTTAGATAGCCCTCTCTCATGTCATAAATTTTGGCTTTATTTATTTTTTTATCTCTGAAATTTTATAGATACTTTAAAAATCTACTTGTCAGAGTTGTAATGCTTTTCTTTCTTTAAAAATACTAAGTGCACTTATTATCTACGATGTTCTTTGAACTGCAGTGTCTGAATTCTTCGTAGGCCTGACTTTGCTGCTGGTTGCTTCTGCTGTGTCCTACTAAGGGTGCCTTGTTTTGTTTTTCTACTATAAGCTCATGCTTTCTGGAATCTTCTCTGTGGGAAGTTTTAATGTCTGATTCAAATATATTCTCCTTCAGACAGGATTTTAATTGCTTCTGATGGAGACCCTAGGATGCTACCAACTTAGAACTCCACCTTGCCCTGAGAACAGATGCTTAACGACAGCAGGATTCTACATCTGTCCTTGAAATGGAAACGGTTGTAGTCCTCATGCTACATAATCTGTTTTTTACTTCAGTTTTAGACTTTTCATATTTTCTTTGGCTTATTGTCAAATTAACAATCCATTTACTATAGTTCAACCTTCTATTGCACAATGGAATAAAAAACATGGAGTACCATACAAAAATAGATACCTCAGTGTATGAATACCTTATAGCACTGATGGTGAACCTTTTAGAGACCAAGTGCCCAAACTATAACCTAAAACCCACTTATCTGTGTCAAGGTGCCAACACTTCAATTAAACTTGAATACTGAGGTTGTAGTTTAAAAATAAACAATTCATAAATGAACATGTGTCATAGGTTTGCCATCATTGCCCTATACAAACACTCAGTACAAGTAACAGAGTGTACCACCCCAACCATCTGCTCTGTATCAACACAAATTTTTCTTTCCCTTCCCCAAATAGCTATTGTCCCCATCTTTATAGTATAGCAATCACTTTCTTAGATTCTGTAAAGTTTACCACCCAAAAGTACAAAGACATTAAAATTTAGGTGCATACATTTTAAAAAACTGATTTCTTTTAGGAAAGATCAAAACTTTATGGTGCCCTTGACGTTTTCTGTTCCATAGCTTTTGGTTGTCTAGTTAAAATAAAAATCCACCAACTGATTTTACCAGTTGCCTCTTCATGTCCTCCATGCCCCACTGTCAGGCAGGCTCTAACCCTGCGGTAGGTCTGCAGGTAGTGCTTCCTTATGGGCCACAGAGTGTCTGCTTTTCTGTCTTTGTGGGATATTAGCACCTGTTGATGCTCAAATCCTTGATCTACTCATTAATCAGGGGGTTGTAAATGGTGATACTTTTATTTTACTATTTCTTTTGTGTTCACTACTTGAAATAATTTCAGAGAGAGGTATTTCTCCTCATCAATAAGGTAGTTGTTTAGTGCTGAAGTTCACAGAGAGGAAATAATAAATGCTTGATTTGTTTACATACTAGTTTTTACTTAATGAACTGTTTTTCTACTCACCTGCAGGTGATTAGTTAGTGGTACGTACACATGAACAAACAGAAACACAAATAGATGACTAGTGCATATATTTAGGAATGATAGCTTTGCATACATGTGATAGATTTAAACTCTTTGAAAATATTATTTTTAATCAAAATCATTTCCATCTTTGGCCATTAAAGGCCTCTCCAAGTTGTGTGTAAAGTCCCTTCAGAATGACCCCAGATGTTCCAGGTTCATCTTGCATATTTCCTGCCACCACAGAGTGAGCTGCTCTTCTAGGAAGTCCTGTTTTCATTTAGTGGAAAATCATAGCTTAAAGCCGGAATGAAGCAATGCAAACACTCATGTTATTAGATTGCACATTGTTAATAGGCCTTTACAACGTATTTAATATAGCCAGAACTTATTTTTGTGCAGAAAGATTCTCTAGATTGTTTTGTTTGACATATTACAGAGAAATGAAGTCTACCTACTGGTTCACTAGAATATCACTCTATATTTCTATACCTAGAATATTAATTTAATTTTTTATGCATGTGCATAGCCAAATCATAATTTTTAAAGACAATGGACTTACAAATATTTAAGTCTTTTTTTCTCCTCAGATAATAGTTTTCTATCAGTAACATTTCCTATAACTATATACTTGTATGAAGTCCTAATGATGTCCATTCATAGATGGAATTGTAAGTTCAAACTTCGGATATTCTGGTAGATTTGAAAAACATTTGAAGTCTTTGTCTAGACTATTTTTCTCCTGCTATTTTACTTGAGCATAGAGAATACAGAAAACAAAAGATATAGATTCACAGATTGTGGGGTATGAGTATTTTTAATATTTTGCACTGTAAAATAACATGGGCAGCCTGGTCTGTCCCTTAATGCAACAAGATCTTGAACAGTGCAGTAGATACCCTTAGGATCTCATCAGACTCTGAGCAAACTGATGAAAGTCAGCTCCTGATCCTTAAACCTGAAGAAGCAAGTCTTAGATCTGTTATGTCACAGTTAGCTTAAACAACAGCCAAACACAAGACATGCTCATGTGGTAGCTGAAGCAAAGCCCAATTAGCTAAATCTGCTGAAACATCCCCTTCAGTGTGGTGGTTCCACCCAATTACAGAGGCCAAAAACACATTCCCCCTCCTCATCTGCTCCCTGCAGCACACAGGAAGAGGCAACTAGACCCTGTGCATCACCCTGTCAACCCCGCTACCTCCTGACATCTTGTATTTCCAACCTTTTCTCAACTTTTAGTATTGGGAACACAGACTTCATTCACTTAGTTATTGCATCTCCCAGAATGACCAGGTAGCAATGTGCACTTGTGTGTGTGTGTGTGTGTGTGTGTGTGTGTGTGCATGCACTGTGTGTTCTCTGAGCAACTGGGATAAAAATCTCTTTGTCCTTGGTGTGGAGCCCTGGGACTCAGATTTTAAGAAAGGCATAGTGTTCCTGGGACCAGTGAGGCTGGACTCCACATCTGACAGCCATTTCACAAGGCGCAACATCATGAAGGAAGGAGGTCAGGCATTAACACAGCTGGCAACCCACGGTGTTAAATTGTCCGTAAAAGCAGTTGTTAAAGCCAGGGGGGAAAAATAAAAAAATAAAAATGCAGCCCTTCTGCAGACACTGCATAGCCTGCTTATTCAGGAATTTTACAAAAGCTCAAGGCCGGTAATGAGGCCTCTGGTCCTCCTCGGTGGCTGCTCAGCGTGACCAGCAGGCCACGTGGTCCCTGTGCATTGAGGCCTAATTGATGAGGTTTTGATGCCTAAATGGAGCACTGATTGCGAGAGTTTCAAGGAACTGCTGCCAGCGAGGGCTCCGAGGTGAGGGGAGATTTTTACACTTCATTCCCAGAGCTCTGCTAATGACTGTTATGATATGAAAACTAACTTAGAAATAGAAAGGGGGAGGGGAACAGATGCCTCCAGGCCAAATTCTGTAATCTGAAGATCCTTCAACAGGAGGCATCTGGGGAACAAAATGCCCCTGGAATATCTTTTGCTCACTCACCTCCTGAAGAGTGGTCCTTGGTTTCTTTCATTTTGGGTTGTGCCAGGTGCCTCTAGTTACGGAAGGTTGTGTTAATATGGAAAGCAAATGCCACAAAAATGCGGTGCCCACCTAGTGCACAGGCAGACAGGTTCCAACCTTGGCCTGACCTGGGCAAGTTTCTTCCTTCCTACGGCTTCATTTTCAGTATCTGTAAAATTGGCAGCGAAGTGGTGCTTTGCAACATCACTACGAAGATCTGAGTAAATGTTCAATGCTTATGAGGAGCCTAGCATGGGTCAGGTGGGGGGCGGCTCAGACCCCAGTTCTTCTCCTGACCCTTCCAGTTTGCTATTACTGGTTATAGAGAACTCTTACCCATCATTGTCGCAGTCCAGGAAGGTTTATATTTATAATCCCAAGGAGAAGTTATTGGAATTCTAATGAGTTAATTCCAATCTAGCACTTTCAGTGTAACCCACAGCGAGAAGAAAGACACTGAGATGTACAAACAATTGTGGGGAGGTCAGGGGTCCTAAGTCCAGCCAAAATGGTGGTTCACTGAAACAAAGGCCTCAACCCAGAATCCTTCCCAGGTTTTATTAATTCTCCATGAGGGGCGGGAAATACATGACTGCTGTGACTACCAGTCAGCCTCTGCAATAAGCAGAGGGCAAGAAATGCAGAGAGAGTAATCTGCATAACAGATGAGGTAGTATCTAATAATGTGGGTTTGATGGTTCAGTTCTGATATACAATCCTTTTTGCCCTGGGAAGTCATAGCCTGTTTCTTTGAGGCTCAGCCCCACAAGACAGTGTGGAGCTCGGCTCTCCATCCCGCCTGGCTCATTCACATATTTAGGGAGTCACTGGGCAGGGTAACACTGACCTGTAACTTTGCTTCAGAGATTACACATCAGCTCTTCAGCTAACCCAATTTACATTGCTTAGAGCCAATTGCAGGGACAAAGAAATAGCCTAGCCAGCTCTGTATATATCAATACTTGGAGATAGGGCCAAGTTCATCCAAAATGGAGACAGTTGCTCTTCTTTTCAAGGAGAGTCAAGGAGAGTTGTCTGGGTGGTTCCACACAACTGGTAGTGACTCAGCTGTTTTTTCTGTGTGAAGAACAATATGAATCACCAGAACAGCTGACTTGACTTATGTTAAGTCTATGCCAAGTGCTGTGTGAAAACTGGATCATCTCACATCATCCTGGTAGTCCCAGGATGCCACAGTGTGGTAGTCATATTATAGACAGCTAAGTTGGCAGAAATATGATAGGCAGTCAAACAGGGAAAGGCCCTCAACAAACCCAGGACAAAGGTGAAACACATCTTAGCTATGGCCAAAGACATACCAGTTGGAACCAGGCCTCAAGATAAAGATGACATAACCAGGCCTGAATACTTCCTCAAAGAAAAAACACCAGGCCTAATGAAGCCTAGATAGACAGTAGGTGACTAAACCTCTGGACTCATCATTTCCTAGAAAAAGACTTTGTTCCTTCCATAAACCCTTGTTATGTGTCTTGCTTCCCCATCGGATCACTATTACCTAAACGACTATACTTGTATCCTTATTGGTTAATAATAACTGTAACCAACATTATACTCATGTGGGTATTGCTCTATAAAAATTTCCCTGTAAACTGGGGTCCTTGGGCAACCCATTCGGGGCCCATCCTGTTCCTCTGACAAGAGTTTTCTATTTCTCAATAAATATTTTCTACTCTTAACATCCATTGTTCCTAGAATTCATTCTTTGATCTTTTAGAGGGCACAAACTCAGCATATCAGACATCAAACAGGTTGAGAGTTTTAATAATTTCCTCATATCATATTTAGTGGTTCTGGTATCACTCCTGTAACAGTTCTCCTTTTCTTAGGCACCCTCTTCCTGCCATGCTCTCCTTTTCATTTCCATCTTTCTCTTCTTTCCTTCTTCAGTACAAGGTTAGAACCTGCCCTAAGCCTGGGTTCCAGTGTCCGTTGCCGTCTGTGAGAGTGGACTAGGTCCCTCTGAAGGGAGATGTGTGCAACATGGGATTGCGGAAACACAGGTGTTGTAATTCCAAATATTGAGTACAGTAATCCAAATACTGTAATCCTTTCTCTAGTCTTCCTCACAACCCAGTAAATTATATTTATAATCCCACTAAGATGTTATTGAATTCCCGACAAGCTAATCCCAATCTAGAGTAAAGACACCAAGATATATTCAAACTTAAGGGCAGCCAAGGGGTCCTGAGTCCAAATCTTGTGAGGATGTGTAGAACAAGGGCCTTGATCCTCAGCCTCTCCCAGAATTTACTATCTTGTGAAGAAGGCGGTAGCTCAAGGATGAGTGACAGTGAGGATGGCAGGAACTACCTGAGTAACTGGAGCTGACTAGCCAGGTAGTGAAAAAGGCATCTCTGCTAAATGCAGAGATAAAGATATGCAGAAGGATCAGTTTGCATAATCCCATCAAGGTAGCAACTGAATTGTTTTAGGAGGCTGCCCCTTCAGTTTCTGATATGTAAACTTTATGCCCTGGGGACTCATAGCCTCTTTCTCTTGGCTCATACCCAGTGGACATTCCTGAAGCTGACTGGCTCTACCATCCCGCTGTGCTTTATATATTTTACAGAGATCACTATGGAGGAAACAAGGAAACAGGACACTGTCTGATGCTTTAGAGATTACATACCAGTACTTCACTAGCCTTATTTGCAATGCTTAGAGCCAATTGAAGAGAGAAAGAAATACCATTGTCAGCTCTGTATACATCAACATAAGGAAATAAGTCTCGGTATATTCAAAGCTGCAGCAATTTTTCTGCATTCAAGAGGACCCATTCAAATTGTCTCCACACACAGGTTATAAAATAAGGTGAGCACAGGTTAAAGGGAGCTCTGAATGGCAGGGTTGGTATATAAGAAGATCCAGATCTGAGATTAAGACACCTGAAGTACTTAATTATCAATATAGCTCAAAAAGGAGAAGAAACTAGAAAAATCCAAAAGCTGATTGTGCTTAGGGTGCAGTATTCTGTGTGTTTCTGTGGCTGAGCCTGTGAAAAGGAAAGCTCTGAGGTATTTCTGACAGTAGCAAAACTCTTTCTCTGTGATACAGTCAGAGGTCACCTCTGGAATGGACAAATTCCTTAAATCATTGAAAGCATGATCTGTATTTTCTTCTAGATGTCAGGGACTTAAGTGGTTTTTGCTAGTATAAATAGCTCTTCTCTTGGACCTACAGATACCCAATACATAACCAAAACTAGAACAAAGCTTGACCTTGGCTTATTACCTTGAAATTTGGGGTCAGATCTTTACTCAGATCTGTATATTGACATATTAAAGGAATGTCTGTCTAAGAGTTGACAAAACAAGATTGATTACCTCTAAATTTATATAATGTGTCTCACACTTCTTAAGGTCTGAGAACACCAACCTGAGAGATTTATAAGGGCATTCAACTGTGACCTGAAGTCTACAGTCACTATTTAAAGGTGTGGTCTCCTTGGGTCTCACCAGAGGCTTAGTAATACTGAACTTCCCCATGCAGAAATGATCATCTTATGGAGGCTGAATTGTCCCTTGAACATGTAAGGACTCCTCCTGGAGTCATCTTCAAAGTCAGAACTGAGATAATTATCAATCAGACTTGGTCCATCTCAGCTAATTCTTTTGTGAGATATATTCCTCTTTATCAGAGCTATGTCCCTTTCAGTTGTTCTAGCTGAAATCCTGTTCCCATTTTCTCTTACTTTCTAACTCTGCCTAGTAAATCCACTGGTGCCTCAAAGCATCCTGAAATGTTTTTCTGTGATTAGAGTTGATGAACCTACTTGTGGCAAGTCTGGGTCTCCATCTCAGCTTTGTGTGACTTCCCCAGACTCTGTTTGGTGTCTCCTAGTTGGGAATGGCTATTTTCCCTTGTTTTTATTTAGGGTTGGGACATAGGGTTTAAGGTTAGGGTTAGGGTTAAGTTTAGTTCTATTGTATTTTTTCATTTTCTCTTGAGAAAACTTTACTTTACTATAGACATGTCTTATATATAAATAGGCATTTATCATCTCTCCCCTTCGCCAAATCTTTCTTGTAGACAGTGCATGTGATGGACAATTAAGTCACTCAGAATCATCAGTCACATAGAACATTTCTATTCAGACCTAGAACTTAAAAAACAAGAAAAGAAACAGTCACTTCATGTTTTCTCCTTCCCATTTATCAACCGCTACTCAGCGCAGCACCATCTGGATTCTTTCCCCTCCAACTGGTTGAAACTTTGCTTGCCAAGGCCTCAATGACCATGACCTGTTAACTGCTGCCTCTTATGACTGCTTTCTGGTGGTTATTGTGTGTGGCTTTGCCACAGCCTCTGAGTCCACTAAAATTAATCCTTTCCTATGTTTTCTTTTCTGATTCCTCTCTTGTTAGCTTTCCTCCTGTATTATATCTTCTCAATTCTCTTGCACAAATATTCCAGTCACAACTCTTGAATTTCACAGGTCTGTGCAAGTCAGTGACCTGGGAAACTTCACTGGTCTTTGTACTTCCATGATTGATCTTCTAATTTCCTTATATTTGCTTTCCTATTTCCCATCTTTTTTGTCTTCTTTTCTTTGTGTATTCTGTGAAAGATTTTCAGTGCTGTCTTGCAAACTCTGTCTTAGTTTTATCTTTGTTCTTTTAAATGTATTAATGTTGTTACTCCCAATACTTGTTTTTGGGGTTGTGAGGGTTTTTTTGGCATTCTGTTTCTGTTTTATGGCTCAAATTTTTTCTTATTAGAAATCAGAGATAAGATTTATTTTTCTCTACATAGTCATTGGTTTTTTTTTTTGTTAAAGTCACATTTATTTGTATTTGTTTTGATCTCTATGTTTCATAATATAAACTGTCCTCATGTTATTAGAAGTCCTTGATTTTAGCTTTTATTTTGGAGTTATTATTACAAATTTCATTGGAAGTATGGCTGTGGGTTGTAGACTTTGGGGCAACCTGGCTGGCCCAGTTAGTGAGGAAATCTCTTCTGTTGATTTCTTCTCTCCTGGCACAGAGAGATTCCCTAGAGAATTCTCCAGCAGTCTCTTGATTAGTGAGTAAAGAACTGAGTGCTCTTAATGTTGGAGTTGAAGAGAAAACCCAAAGCAGAAATCCTAAAGATTCAGCAGAGTCCCCATCAAAATTGTAGATCTAGTCCTTACAAAACTAGAAAAACTGAAATTCATATACAAACACAAACCTCTAAATAGTCAAAGCATTTTGAACAGAAAGAACAAATAAGATAGTATAATACTACTCACTTTATTTATTCATTTATTTATTTTTGTCTTTTTGAAACAAGGTTTTGCTATGCAATTCAGGCTGGCCTTGAACTCATTTTGTAGCCTAGGCTGGCCTTGAACTTGCAGTGATTTTTCTGCTTCAGCTTCATGAGTGCTGGGATTACAGGTGTGTACCATCATGCCTGGCTTACTACACACTTTAGAAGTATACTAAAAATGAAAATCATCAAAACAGTATGCTATTTATATAAGCATAGACCCACAGGTCAATGGAACAAGAGTGCTCCTGTATCTCCAGTCAACTGATTTTCAATAAAAGAGTGCCAAGAACATACAGTGAAGAAAAGGCAGCCTCTTCAATAAAAGCTATTGGTGAGACTTGACTCTGTCTTCCACTGTATATGAAAATAAAGTCAAAATGAGTCAATGACCTAAATGTAAGACCCAATACTGAAATTACTCGAAAATGTAAAGGAAACACGTCCTGACTTTATTTTTTAATTTTATTTATTTATTTATTTATTTACGGCACTGGGCATTGAACTCACACCTCGCACCTGCCAAGGCAGGTGCTTAAGTCACTAAGCCAAACTCCTGGCCCTGGTTTTTTGAGGCAGGGTCGCACTATGTATCTCAGGCCAGCCTTATGCTTCTGTTGTAGTCCAAGGCGGCCTTGAACTTACAACACTCCTCCTACCTCAGCCTCCCGAGTGCTGGGAATAAAGGGGTGCGCCCCCACGCCCAGCTCTCCTGACTTCATGAAGGTAACTTTTTTTAATAACCCCCCAACAGTACAGGAAATAAAAGCAAAAATAGACAAATGGATTTTTTTTTTCAAATTATGAACCTCTGCTTAGGAAAAGGAGCAATCAGCAAAATGAAGAGAGAGAATATTTTTGTATTCACATTAATAGTTTTCACAAGCTATTAATCTTGTGAAAAACTGATACCAAAGTTTTTCAGATGTCTAAGGAATAAAGCATGCACCCCAGAGAGGTGAAGAAAGATTTTATTTGACTAGCCTGGCTCAAAGAAGCTCACACTTCATAACTTCCAAGCCCCAAAGACAAAATCACAAAATTTGTATTAAGTTTGTGGTAGGAAAAATGAACCTAAACAAAGGCAGCTATTCAAAAACCACAGGTTTATAACACTAGCTATCAGCCTCACTCACATAGGTTATCTAACCTAAAACTAGTGGGGTGGAACAGGAGCCACAAATTAGGGAGTGGTAAGGGAGGGGAAAGAAAGAGAAGGAGTGGCAGCACCTACAGATTTACAGAATCATGAACCCTCCATTAGCATATTAAAGTGTGGCCCCTGCTGGAGGAGGGAGCACAGAATGTGCTCACTGGGGCAGAAACTGCTGAGATCCACAGAGGATTGCCCTTTAAAATAGACCAATTTCTTCTTCGATTTGACATTGTATTAATATTCGAAATATATAAGAAACTTAAAATACTCAATAACAAAAAATAAAAGGATTGTTACAGTTTCAAGGCCAGCTGGGCTACATAGTGAGTTCAAGAGTGGGCTGAACTACATAGGGTGACCATGTCTCAAAAACTCAAAATTTCCCCTCTGCCAAAAAAACAAAAAAACAAAAAAAAAACAAAAAAAACAAACAAACAAAAAAAAGGAAATCGTCTGAATATCATGAGGTCAAGGAAGTTTATGAAAAAATTTCCAAGTTTATTATCTTCATTGACTTCACAGGGGAGATGGAGGTTGGAATTGCAGTGCACCCAAGTCAGAATGGTTTTATAAAAAAGAAATAATAATAATAATATTAATAATAACAACAAGTAGTGCTAAGAATGCAGAGAAAAGGAAATATCACACACTAACATAAATTAGTGTAACTACTATGGAGAACAACATAAAAGTTGCAAAAAAACTACACTAAATCCACTATATGATCCAACTATCCAATTTCTGAGTATATGTAAAAAGGAAATTATGTAAACATATCAAAAAAGACACTTGCATCCCTGTATTGTATTTCTTGCTGGACTATTTACAACAGCTAAGACGTGGAGTCAACCTAGATCAGTGGTTGAAGAAAATGTGATGTCACGTAAGATGGATTGGGGTCAATGAGAAAGCAGGAGACAGTGAAAATGCCATAAAAAACTCTTCAGAGAAGTAATGGCAGAAAACTTCCCAAGCATGGATAAAGAATTTGACATAGGGCCAGGGATATAGCTCAGTGCCTGCCTGGCAAGTCCAAGGTCCTGAGTTTGATTTCCAGTACCGCAGTACACACACACACACACACACAAAAAAAAAAAAAAAAGACATACAAATAAATGAAGCATATAGAACCTCAAAGAGCTGTAACCAAAATAAAACTCATCAAGTCATATAACAACCAAGATTCCAGAAATTTAGCACAAGAACAGAATACTAAAAGCTGTTAGAGAAAAGAAACAGGTCACCAATGAAGGAAAGCCCATCAGAATCATGACATACTTCTCAATACAAACCTCCAAGTCAAGAAGAGCTTGGAGTGAAGTACTTCAAGTCCTGAAAAAAAAAAAAAACCTTTCAACCAAGATTGATGTACCCTGCAAAACTATTTTTCAAAATTAATGGAGAAATAAGATACTTCTATGACAAAGAACAACTGAAGAAATACATAGCAACTAAACCAACCCTATGGAGAGTACTAAAAAATGTTTAGACAGAGATAAAAATGACTATGATTCCAAGAACAAAAATAAAAAGAAACTACAAAGCAGGGTAAGCTATTAAACAGAGGAGAAAGCAAGGAACCAACACCAAAAAAATAACATGACAAAGATAAGTCAATATGTACCCAATGTAAACATGAATGTAAATGGTAAATGGACTCAATTCCCCAGTCAAAAGAAACAGGCAGAACGGATCATGAATCAAGGTCCAACAATATGTTGTATACAAGAAACACATCTAACTCAGACAGAAATTCATTGACTGAAAGTCAAAGGATGGAAAACAATACTCCATGCAACAGGAACCCAGAAAAAAAGCAGGGGTAGCTATTCTGTTTGCAGATAGTGTGAACATCAAACCAAGAATTGTCAAGAAATTAAGAAAATCACTACACACTCATTAGGGTAAAACTTCAAGAGGAAGAGATAACAATCATAAATATGTATGAATCCAATACAGGAGCACCCAACAATATAAGAAAAATATCAATAGACAAAAAAAAAATCAAAGAATCAATAGCATAATTGTAATGGGGGAACCTGCATGAATTTATAGTGGTGAGTTCTCAAATCAGGAAAATGGAATGAGCACAAATAAACAACCTAATATTGCACCTTGTGTTTCTACAAAAAAAAAAAAAAAAAAAAAAAAAAAAAAAAAAAAAAAAAAAAAAAAAAAAAAAAAAAAAAAAAAAAAAAAAAAAAAAAAAAAAAAAAAAAAAAAAAAAAAAAAAAAAAAAAAAAAAAAAAAAAAAAAAAAAAAAAAAAAAAAAAAAAAAAAAAAAAAAAAAAAAGACTAAGACAAACCAAAAACCCATACAAGGGAGGAAATTATGAAGATCAGAGTAGAAATTAATGCAATTGAGATTAAGACAACATCATAAAGAATTAATACATCAAAGAGTTGGTTCTTTGAAAGAATGAATAAAATTGATAAACACTTACCCAAATGACACAAATTCATGCCTTGAGGAATGAAAAGGGTAAAATCACTACAGATCTTGTGGAAACTCAAAAGATTATCAATACCTGTTTCAAAAATCCTTTCTGTCATAGGATGGAAAACACAGAAGAAATGGACAGATTCCTAGAAACATATGAGTTACCAAAACTGGATGAAGAAGATGTAAAACTGCTGAACAACCCAATTTCAGCTAGTGAAATTAAAAATGTAACTAGAAACTTACCAACAAAGAAAAGCCCAGGTCCTGATGGATTCACAGCTGAATTCTACAAATATTTCAAGGAAAACTTAATGCCAACACTCCTCCAACTCTTCAATGAAATTGAAAGGGAAGCAATTCTCCCTAACTCATTCCTAGAAGCAAGTATTACTCTAATACCAAAACCAGAGGAAGACCCAATCAAAAAAGAGAACTACAGGCCAATCTCCTTAATGAACATAGATGCAAAAATTCTCAATAAAATACTGGCAAACAGAATGCAGCAAGTCATCAAGAAGATTATACACCACAACTACATGGGATTCATCCCAGGAATGCAGGGATGGCTTAACATATGCAAGTCAATAAACGTAACATACCACAGCAACAGAATCAAAGACAAAAATCACACGATCATCTCAATAGATGCAGAAAAAGCTTTTGACAAAGTCCAACACTCATTCATGATAAAAAAAAAAACCTGACAAAATCTGAATAGATGGTCTACCTCAATCTGCTAAAATCAGTCAATGACAAATCAGCAGCCAACATCAAACTAAATGGGCAAAAACAGAAAGCTTAAACTCTAAAATCAAGAACAAAACAAAGATGTCCACTATCATCTCTCCTATTCAACATAGTTCCGAAATCATTACCCAGAACAATTTAGACAAGAGAGAGAAATAAAAGGAAAAAGGAATGAGAGGAAGAAGTTAAATTACCATTATTCACAGATGACATGATACTCTACATAGAAGACCCCAAAAACTCCATCAAAAGGCTATTAGAGTTAATAAGCAAATTCAGCAGCATAGCTCGATACTAAGTCAACACTCAAAAATCAATAGCATTCTAGTACATAACTAACAAACTCACTGAGAGAGAAATTATGGAAGTAATACTTTTCGCAGTAAAATACAAAAAAAAAAAAAAAGAAAGAAATACTTAGCAATCAATCTAAAAAGGATGTAAAAGATCTATACATTGAAAACTATAGTACTCTGAAAAAGGAGATTCAAGAGGATATCAGAAAATGGAAAGTTGTCCCTTGCTGTTGGATAGAAAGAACCATTGTAGTGAAAATGGCCATTCTTCCAAAACTGTTACATTGATTTAATGCAATCTTGATCAAACTACCATTAACATACCTCACAGATCTAGAGAAAACATTCCTAAAATTCATTTGGAAACAGAAGGGAACTAGAACAGCAAAGGCAACCCTGGGCAACAAAGGCAAGGCAAGAGGCATTAGAATCCCTAACATGAAATTATACCAAACTGGCTCTCTACATGCTGAAGTCTAAGACTAGATCCATGTCTATCACCATGCACTAAACTAAAGTCAAAGTGTATCATAGAACTAAATATTAAAATACAAATACATATACTAAATCTACTAGAAGAGAAAGTAGATAGAAATCTGAAGACATAGGAGTAGGCAGAGAATTCATGAACAATATTCAAACTGAACAGGAAATACTTCAAAGAATCAACACCTGGGATTTCATCTTATTAAAAAGATTTTGCACATCAAAAAATCACAACAGAGTGAAAAGAAAACCCATGGAGTATGAAAAAATTTTAGCCTATTGTCCCTCATACAGAGGACTTACATGCAGAACATATAAAGAATTGAAAAAATATCAAAACCCTAAATTCAAAGACTCAATCCACAAATGGGCATCTGAGATGAATATACACTTCTAAAATGAAGAAATACAAATGACAAATAAATATATGAAAAATGTTTAGCATCATTGATCATTTGAAATGCAAATTAAAATAACACTGAGATTACATCTCACTCCAGAAAGAATGGCTATCATCAAGAAATCAACCAATAGCAAATGCTGATAGGGGTGTCAAGAAAAAGGCACCCTTCTCCACTGTTGGTGGGAGTGTAGACTGATGCAACCACTGTGGAAATCAATGTGTAAACTCTTCAAAAAACTAGAATTAGAGGTCCCATTTGACCCAGCTAGTCCCCTTCTGGGTCACAGAAGAATTAAAAACATCATAACACAATGATATATGTATGCTCATGTTTATAGGAGCACAATTTGAAATAACTGAATCTTGGAAGCAACCCAAATGCCCATGGACTGAGGATTGGGTAAAAAGGATGTAGTATTTTTATTCAATGGAGTACTGCTCAGTCATAAAGAAGGATAAACTTGAGACTTTTATAGGTAAATGGATGCACATTGAGACCATACTCATAAGTGAAATAAATCAAGCTCACATGTGTCAACATTGTATTGTCTCCCTACTGTAATGAATTGAAAGAGTAAGTAAGATCCGAAGTGTACAATAGATATTGTGAAATGGGAGGAAATTGTTCAAGAGGAAAGAGAAACTGGGATGGGAGAAAGAAAAAAGAAAGGAAGGGAAAAGTAAAGAAAATATGTATATACCAGATAGTTAAGATAGTTATTCTACTAATTTCTATTAGTTCGTTGAAAAGACAGTTCTGTACTTATATTTTTGATTCATTTTTCAGGCCTACAGTTTGCAATCTGTGCAACTACTTTGAAGATAACAGTACCCAATTTATTAAGCATTCTTACCCTTCCATTATCTTGTTTTGAAATTTTGTATCATCGCTTTTTTTGTTTTTGCCCTTTAAAATAAAAAATTAAAAAAAGAAACTGTGATGTTGTATGAGATGAAATATTATTGATCTAATATTTGCAGAAAAGTGGATGGCACTGAAGGACCTCATGTTAAGCAAAGCAAGTCAGATGCAGAGATGAGCTCCGCAGATTCTTTCTCCTATGTGGATACTAAAAGAAATGTGAATTGGAATGTGTGCTAGTGATTGCGTAGGACTGGGACATGTCAGCAGCGAGGCTAGTAGGGGGTTAGATAACAGTGATAATCCTGCTATAAATTCCGTGCTACGCTGTGGAGACTACTGCTCACAATAACCTGCTTATTAAATATTTATGAATAACTAGAAAAGCGGTACTAAACAGCTCCAAACACGAATTAATAAAAGGGCGATGGAAGTGTTAATTGATTTGATTTATTGAGTACATGCTGTATACGTGTATTAAAATTGCACATGGCACCCCACAACATGTACAATTATTATGTGTTAAACAAAGGATGTAGAAAGGTTAACAACCTTGATTTGATCATTCCACATTGTACACATGTATCAAATTATCACATTACACCCTATAAATTAGTACAATTAACATAAAACTTAAAAACAAAGCATAGAACCACCAGTATCCACTACTCATCCATGTGATAAAGTCCCCCTTTTTAACATTCTGCCTCCTATCCTGACTGTACCTGGTATCCTAAAGCCCACTGCTGTTAAATTCTCTCAAAAAATGCAGATCTCCGGTCCCTTCCCAGATGAAGAAAAGGCAGTCAAAGAGCTAACCTGAGTTGGTAAGAGGATCTGATGACTTCTTAAATGGATTTTCTGACCAATTGCCATTAATTTAGCTCCTTCCCTTGAAGCTACCTTCTAGAATGCTTGATTTCCCCTATTATTGAACTTTTTGTCAGTTCTGGTATAAGTTATGTCTGCTGTTAGGTTTCCCTTCTGCTTGTTTGGGATTCAGTTTTCTCAAGCCTTAGAAATATTTCACTCATTGTCCCAGTGTTTTGCACCTTTCAGAATTTTGTTATTGTTTATCCCTATCTCATCTTCCCCAGCTCTGGAGGTTTTTCCTTTTAAAATAGCCTTATTATTTATTCACTTTGAGAGATTTTAGGAGGAAACTGAAGCAGCTGCAGGTGGCCAAACGACCATCTTTATGTGGTCCTCTTTGTTTTTTATTCCCATAAATTAATAACACACACTCAGAGAAGCAAAATTCCAGAGATATTTTATTTCTGAAGATATCTTTGTTTAGTTCTCACACTTCAGTGATAATATTGCCACAAGTAGAATTTTTTGTTCAAAAATTATTTTTCTTATTACTTTAGAGATAAGCTCCAGTTTTTTCTTGAAACAAGTGGTTTTAGTGATAAATGTGCCCTTCTCATTCTTTTGTAGGTAATCTTTAAAAAACATTGTGTAAACTATTATGGATTTCTTTATTCCTTAGTGTCTGAATATTTTTCCTACTTTCACCTTCTGACATTAATGTTCAATATATTCTGAAACTTTGCAGTCTGTTCGCTGGCTCTCTTAATGTTTCCTGCAGTTGGTGGATAAAACCCTAACTTGGATGTTCCAGCTCATGCATTGGTTCCACACTATGCCAACGCTATAACTTTCATTACCATCGCCTTTTTATCTGAGCATCCTCATTAGCACTGAGTACTCATGCTATGAATCCTCTCTTATCTTGTGGATATTTTCAAGCCATTGCCATCTGTGGACTTCTCTTAAAGAGACAGATTTCTCTGTACTGTCTGTCTTCAAATGCCATTCCGCTGTGGTGATGTGAAGGTAACAATGAAGGGTAGATGTTCTAGCAGGCTGGTGGTGGAGAGCTGATGCACCTTGCCTTTTTATATCATCAATTACAGGGTGCTGCTCTTTCTCTCTAGATCCATCTTTCAGTGGTCCCAAAGTGTGAGAGCAGATAGGTGAGGAGAGGCCAAGCTGTCCCACCCAGTACCCTCAGACCTGCTGGTCTCTGCTTTTCACATCCAATATCACAGAGCGTGGGACCCTGTGGACCACCTCCCCCACACCAGACATGTGCTTGGTTTTGTTGTGCTGTTTAACCCATATCCATTGCACTTTTTAGAGTCTTCTTATCTTCTGGTCTGCTGATGACACCTTTTCTCACTTCACAGCACCCCTCTCAATTTTTAAAAATAAAACCTACGGTTTCCATGGATTTCTGTAGTGACCAGCTGCAGGTCTTGAGGTTCTTGGGGTGAAGGACTATGAGAGGGTGAGAAAATGAAGAAGAGACAAAGCTAGGGTCAGGTGGGCTCTTACTCTTCTGACAGGAGGAAAGGAACTAGCCCCTCACTGCAGGGGCATTTATTTATACATTTAAAAACTTAAGGTCACATGACACCCCATTGTCCCAGCAAGCCACTGTTTGCGTTGTCTTGGGGCTAGGTGTTTTCTGGACTGAATCATCTTCTTCTTCTCCTTCTTCTTCTCCTTCTTCTTCTTCTTCTTCTTCTTCTTCTTCTTCTTCTTCTTCTTCTTCTTCTTCTTCTTCTTCTTCTTCTTCTTCTTCTTCTTCTTTTGGTACTGGGGATTGAACTCACAACCTTGCACTTGCCAGGCAGACTCTTATGTCACTTAGTTAAATCCGCGGCTGAATCAGCTTCTTCAGGTGGCTTGCCCCAGGCACTCTTTGTTCTTGGGATGGTCATGCTCCAGCCTTGCATGTGTGGTCAATTTCCAGCTTCAATGGCTCCTAACAGATTTCCTGTAGAAATGTAGCCTGCAGATTTTCTCACTCTATTGTCTTTTACCCATTCTGATATCCTTATTTAAAAGTTTTTTTCCCATTTCCTCTTCTACCTACTTCACTTTGGTCTCCATTGTAACACCCAAGGTGCCCTCATTCAGGGTGCCGGTATATTCCACACTGGAAGAGCCCATGGGAGTTTCCACCTGTCATCTCATCCAATTCTTTTAACAGATGTTAACTAAATCGGCACGAGCTTTCTTTTCTCTCTTACCTTTTGTGACTCTATAGTGTCCTTGTCCTCCTATCTCACTGCTTACTGTCTTTCAGTCTCCTCTTCTAGTCACTTTATCCTATCAGGCCTGTTGAAATCCTTCATGGCAGTTCCAAGGCCTCTTTCCTCTCTTTGTGACTTCATCTGGTTAAATAGTTTTCAATCCCATCTAGAATCCAATATAATGATTCTCAAGGAAGAAGAACATGTGTATAACATGTTTGTGTGTATACATGATTATATACATATAAAATGATAAGCTCCTTCAAATAGTACTCCACTTTAGAAAGTTGTTCCTCCTGCTTGTATTCACTTGGTCCCCAAATCCTGTCGATCTTAATACCATGCATCTCTTGAATTCGTTTTGTATCTCCCCCACTTTTTAGTAGTAGTGCCTTAGTGCAATCCTTCCTCCTTATAATGAGAGCCGGTTACCAGGAGACAAAGACCCTGAGATGGAGACAGGAATTAGCATTCATAACTTACCAGGGCTGCTTTTGGGATCCATTCTTTGGAAGGTAGCAGCTGACTTATTTGGGAGCTCTCCCTCTGGGATGGCTCTTTGAAGTTGTCAGACACAGGCAGAAAATCAGGGTCCCCGGTAGGCTGTACACTATGGTGAAGAAAGATACAGGGTTTCTGAGACAGATCAAAACAACATTTCTAGCCTGGCATCGTGGTATGCATCTGTAGTCCCATCTACTCAGGGGGCTGAGGCAGGAAGATCACACTTTGAGAACAGCTTTGGCAGCATAGTGAGACCCTGTCTCAAAACAACAGCAAAAACCCCAAACAGAAAAGACACTTATTTCCTTTTCATTTGTGTGACTTGGCATGTAGGTTAGCTCTGCTTTGCTTTTGTAACCCAAGTGGTAACAGTGTGGGATTAGATGACATCATGCTGAACATCTCAGAATGAGATGAATTATTTGTCAAGCAAAGGTCTGAGTGTCCCCTGGAAAGTTCCACTCTAAATACATCTTCAAATTACAGATTCTTGCCTCCTCTTGCCCTTCAAAAGTCTTGCTCCTATCTTATCAGACAACCTTGGAGTACTTTTCTTTCCTTGCAGCCAATTTGCTCCTGAGTGAGGATGCACGTATCTTTGAATTTTAGATACATCATTTCCTGGTGGAGAGCACACAGCACCGGTGCTGCAAAGCCCTCAAATGCCTCAGAGTCAGGAGGTCTACAAAACCACAGTAGCATCACAAGCACTTGAAAGGACTCTGGAAATGGCAAGTTTTCACAATGGACACTTGATGTCTCTCTGTCTCTCTCTGTCTCGCTGTTTCTGTCTGTCTTTCAGGAAACTCAATAAATAGTTTTATGGCAGAATTGGGTTCCCTCAAACAGTTAAAAGGTGAAGGAAAATATGTAACTCCATATTTTGAAATATTCACTGATTTTTAAATTAAAATATAGAACATGAATTCTCAACTCAATTTGTTTGCCACTATATACAATATGTATGATACATGGATTACTTTTTCCTTATTTTTTACAGATGGGGAAAATTTTTTACAGATGGGGAGATAGAGAAACAAAAAAAGTTTTGTGTCTTGGCAAGTGTCTCATTTGTTATGAGAAAAATGAGAACATTTCAATTTATTGAAGTGAACTGTACTAACGGGTATGTATCCCTGCCTTAGAATTTTTCTTTTTCCTGGGAAAAACAATCCGTAAATAAATTTGCTCCAGCAGATTGCAAAACATGTTTTTGGCTGCATAACTTGAGTTTCATATCAGATCACAATTCTGGAAAACAGAGAAGTTGTGGGGAAATCAAATTCTCCTGATTCACTTGACATCATTTGAACTGTGTGTCACAGAGTAATGCAATTGTTCCCAATTGTCACTGTTTATGTTTAACAGTATCTTGAGTCTAATGAAGAGGCCATTTATTAAATGACTATGCTCAGGTCTTGGGAGGTCATTATGTCCCTCCCATTTACCTGTAAGTTACTTCTATGTTGGTTCTGCATCAGCACCTGCCAAAGGAGTAACCCTGACCTGTAGATATACACACAGTTTGCAGATGGTGAGGTCAGGAACTGACACGGTTGTGGTTACTGACCTTTAAGCACACAGCATAGAAAACTGGAAATTGTGAATCCGTGACATTATCTATTTGTCTGTCTGTGTGTCTATCCATCCATTCATCATCTATTACATATATATATATATATATATATATATATATATATACACACACATACTGCTGTAGTTTAGACTATAAACAAGGCCGGCATCACAGACGGAAATAATAAAGAATGTAGATGCCATTTCTCCTAGTTCATGGTGGGCAATATTATTACTTTGATGTTTGGGAAAGATGATCATAAACCCCAGCTTAATAACAGTGTCCAAGAAAGTATGGTTATTAATCTAGGGTGCTGGAGAGAGAGCAGCTATGAGGCAACCCTCACATGATGCTATTCAGATATAGTCGCAGTATGAGCTTTTGGAAATGTCCTCTGAGATTGTGAATAAAAGGTCTGAGATAAGTAGCAATTATAGAAATAAGAGTTCATTCTTGATGCAGTATATCTCTTGTATTACAGTTGTTTAATAATATCTTTACTGTGTCTCTCTAGTACACGAAGTCTAGAATTCCCAAATTAGCCATTGAGGATTTCAAAGAGTTTTCCTGACACTTTTATTTCCCTTTATTAGTATGCTGGCTAGAGTATTCTTTTGTGTTCTCCATTTTGTAGAAGGGAACTGCTTCTGCACTGTATGACTAAGTGGCTGATTTGTTGTGTGAGGTGAAATTGCTAAGGTATCTTTCGGTCCCAAGCGCACTAACCTCCCTGGGATGTCGATTTGATATGTTTGTAATGGGTTCAATCCAATATTCCAGCAGGTAGTGGGATGTAGACACTCAGAAAACAAGTCTTTCCACCACCCACACCCTTTATTGGGAATCTGTATACTTTGCTTCAATTACATTTAATACTTCCAGCTTCTGGAATCCTTCGACTGCTGTGATTAAATATTGATACTGTTCTTTCAGTTGGGGTTTCTGTTTCACTTCTCTTACCTTTGTTACTGGTGTGTTGCCTCTAAGGAAAGGGACCTTATTAAATTTTTCCTTCTTTCTCAAAATTTTATAAGTGAAGCCAGAACTCTAATAACTGGTTCTTTTAAAGAAATTAAGACATTCTGATAATTGCCACCACTGTACCCATCCTTATTGTATGGACTGAGGTTCTTTTCTATCCAGGGTCTGTGTTTAGCAGTGACCTGTCTCTGTATCATATCTTGTATGCATGCACACACTTCCTAGCAGATGTTTCAGGTTATTAATTACACTTTAGATAACTTAATTAAATAAAAAAATACAATATCTCTTTTCTGTCTTTCTTTGTTATTATTCATGCACCATCTGGCCTATCTACTATTTCTAGTCTTTTAGAGATGAATGAAATCACTGTGATGATTGACCTGAGATGTGAACTAGGCTGGATTAAGGGATACCCCCATGTAAGTCAAAACATAAATTCTTGGTGTCTCTGAGATGTTTCTAGAAGACTGGTATTTGAATCAGTTGACCAAATAAGCAAGACCTACCCTAACTCAATATGTACAACACTATCCAATTCACCTAGGGCTCAGGAAGAACAAAAAGGGAGATAAAGGGTTCTCTCTCTCTCTCTGTCTCTCTCTGTCTGTCTCTCTTTCTCTCCTTCCATCCAACCATCCCTGCATCTATTATCGGTCTCTCTATGTATAGTCTATTGGATCTGTTTCTCTGGATAATCTTGACTAATAGATTGACTTTTCTAAAATAAAACAGTGTATAGCATTCAAACTCACTGTGTAGCTGAGGTCTAAATATTTATTTATTTAGTAGTTGATGTGTGCTAATTCCTCTACAGGAAATGAAGAGATGAATGAGATATAAATTGTTCCAGGGAGGAGTATTTCCTAATGGGGTAGATTGGCTTAATGTTGTCTGAATGCCACGAGGTTTCTCTAATGAAGGTAGCACCCTATGAGCACAGTTTTTGGCATTCAGTAGGTACACTTTAACCACTGGTTGAATGAATATCTTTGAATATCTGATTTGTTGTATTTGCACCTTGATGTGAATCCTTTCATTTCAAAAAGGAAGGAAAAGTATCTGAAAGGAAATATCTGGCTTCTTACTACTGAACTCTAATGGTCCTTGTGTCTTATCCAGGGGGGTGGCCAGTCCAATAAAACTGGTGTGATCCGTAAGGCAGGAATTTCTGTAGAGTTATTCTATTTTATTTTGTATTTGGAATATTTTTCAGGTCTAGAGGCAAAATGGAAATATTAAAACCATGCTAATTAAAACTAGACAATCGTATGAGCAGAACTAGAATTAAAACTTCATGAGGAAAAAAACGAAGGATAGAAACACTTTTATCGTCACAGATCAGCCCGTTCTTACCTCTGACTTCTGCCACAGATGATGTCACAGGGTTGTCATTCAACATAAAGCATTTGTTATCTCTCTGTTTTCAACATTTGTACTGAGCTTTTGGTTGAGTTTCACACCAATTCATTCAGCTGACAATTTGTTTCTAAAGCTTGTTTAAACTTTTCTGGTCTGCAGAATATAGCTGAACATTTCATTTTCTATTGTATCCACAAGAAGATGTAAACATAGACCGACTTATAGCCTTTGTTCATTCTGAAATCTCCCTTTAGATTGAGAATAATAAAACAATTCTTAGTTTTCTTACATTTAGTTCTCTTAGTCTTGCCACCTTTGACAACATGTTAAGTTTGAGTTGGTTTTGTGTTAGAAGGGAGGGGCCAGGCATCATCCTGGCTTTAGTGCTTGAACCATATGCTAAACTAAGGGGTGCTAACTGATTAATAGGCACAAGACAGAATGAAATACAGAATGGAATGAACATTGCTACTCTATTTGTACTTGAAAAGTGGTTTTCCCTTTAATTTAAAAATTTTATTCAAACTTCCTTTAAGTAGTCATTTTCTTTAGAGTGTTCAAATGTCTCCTTGCATTAATTACAAGTAATTCAAAGGACAGAGAGGGAGGAGAGATATGTTGTAAGGCAGATAGATAGGTAACACTAATAACTGGAAATTAAGCAAAAGTGGAATGAAAATACCTTTGCAAATAAATGTAAGGGGAAATTGATTTCTTAAATTAAATTATTATCTCTAGATTTTGTATTTGATGAGATATATTCCATAAAGCAAGGTGCCTGTGTGTCCTCTTACCTGGAGAAGGAAAAGGAAGAAACTCCTGTAGCTGGCCTATTGATTTGAGGTGTAGTTTGAAACTAATTTATAGAGAAAGAGATATCTCCAAATAATTCAGAGCGCTGTCTGTTCCTGGTGAACGTAAACAAACTAGAGTGGTAATGAATTCTTGATGGTTACTGGTCAGCCTGCTGTGGAGAAGCCAAATGATTTGCTTTAGTGGATTCCTGATGTGTTGACTGGCTGCCCAGAATTGAGATCCAGTTGCCAGAGGGGTGTAGGGAATGGAGAATTAAATCTTAACTTTCCATGGCTCATAAATGTCTGTGCAAAGACAGGCTAGAACAGTTTACTTCCTAGTGAGATGGCCTGAAATGAAGCATTGAGAGAGTTGTGCCTCTACTCTGATATACAAGACCTGATTATTTGAGGTCGGTTGCCATGCAAGTACTTCCCTCTAGGTGCCAAGTAGATGAACAGAAAAAGAGGCTCTCCCATGTGCCCAGGTGTGCTGGATGGGTTTCTGTTTAGCCAGTCTACATGATCCAAAGGGTCTGCATTTCTGGAAGCACAGACCTAGAGGTGGCTGGTCTTTTCCTTTATGCATTCATCTCCCTGGGAAGAGGAGCAACTCCTGTGATTGGTGGTGTTAAGAGAAGGAATTAAGGGTGTGAACTTCAGCTCCTTCCTCTTTGTGTCCTTTGGGTGAATCCAATGGTATCAGTCCTCAGTGTACACCATCACTACTGGGTAAGCTTTTAGACACAGTCTGTTCTGAGGTCCAAACCCAGAGTGCATGGCTCATATAATTTGGGGCAGAGTTCTGGGCACCCAGTGCTCTTAAGCTTCACTGAATGGTTCTAGATACCTCTCAGAAACCACAAGCTGTGCCGGGGCCAAGATAAAGGACTTCCCATCCTTCCCCAAGGTGGTATCCTGTGCATGTGGAGGGCTGTCTGTGATGTTCTGTGACAACATGGGGGAATCTGTCAATTTGGGGAAGGATTAATAAACCCAGTTGGAGAGACATGTTTGAAAAGAATGCTGAAATGTATTTTACCGATAATAAGGTTGACATTTACCCCTCCATCTCTCTGACTCTTATATTATGTCTCATTTTGTTCCAAACTTAGAAATGCAGAACATGATTATCTTGCCACAGTAACCCTGGGACATGGTACTTGGTGTCTTTGGCCTAACTCTTTCAGCTGATATTACGGACTTTTGCACTTGAAGCTCCTCCATATCGTGCCTTCCATGTCTCTGAAAAGACCAAAGAATGTAGCCCCAGCGAGGGCTTGGAATCAGGCTCAAGCTTGGTGCCCAGAGCATTTCTTTTTTACATTTAAGATGTGTAGTAAAAATAGAAGTGGGCTCTGCAGTTATTCTGAAATCTTTAAAACATTTATACAAAGGTATCTATGAGATATTTGTATGAAAGGAAAATGTATTTCTCAGGATAAATTAAAATCCAAAGCCTAAGAGCTAATGCCATGATGCTGACTGCTGCAGAAAAGAATGACACAAAGTTCATTCTCTCTGAAGGATTTCAGGAAACACCGTAGCCAATCAAAAGCCTGGCACTTATAAAATCATAGGTTATTTGAAGAAGTTATTAGTTTCTTTTATTGGGAGAGCTAATGAAGCCCATCATTTTCTTTCTTTCTTTCTTTTTTTTTTTTTTTTTACTTTAAATGAACAGTCCTTACAACTAGCCTTTAATTTTTTTTGTTCTATAGCTTTATAGAATATCTAAATATCTCCCGACATAGTGGGAGATATTTTCAGACACCCAGTCTACACAGAACACTGAAATTGTGTTGTCTGCCTCTGGAGGGATTGTAAATAGTGCCCCAGCTTATTGCAGCAATGACAGCCTCTAATTCTGTAAGTGGCTTGTGGCTGCTTTAACCAGGCGGCACAGCACAATGTGTCTAATCTGCTATGCAGCTGTACTGTTAATGGGCCAACTACCCTATCTCACATTTGCCTGGAAGGAGCAGCCATGTCTAAATGAATTGCTGTGATTTCTCATACAGATACAGTGGTGGGCCTCCCTGGGTCCATGTTGGCAAATGACAGACCATACACAGTGACAGAGCTGTGTGGTTATCTCAACCTCCCGGACCCTGAAGACTGGCAGATTTGGTACAGGGAGAGACAGGAGGAAGAGAGCAGCGTTTGTAAAGGAGAAAGTTGTAGACTTTTCTTTAGTGCTCAGATAGGTGTGAACCACCTTTGTCCAGGACAGGATCTGTAGCTGGGGGTCAGCAAGTGTGCATGAATCTGACCAACTGGTAAAAAACGAAGTGGGATTTGGGATTTGCTGCCAGTTCTGGATGGTGATTTAGGATGTTTATGTCATTTCTTTCTTTGTCCTGGAAGACAACAGTTGTCTCTTACGAACTTCTAGAGGCAAGCTATATATTGCTTAGAAATTAATGTTCTTTCCAAAGCACAACAGAAGATGAATATCAGGTTGGTTCAACAACGTCACTTGCATTGTGGTCACATCTGCAGCTGTGGCTGCTGCAAAGAACTAGAAAAACATTCATCCTGAGGAGGTTAGGTTTCAGTATCTCTGTCTGTCTGCCTGTCTGTCTGTCTCTCTTTACAGCAACCTCACAAGCATGCAAAACCTGCCATCCTTGCTATCCTTTTTTCAAATAAAATTAGAGAAAAGAAACCAGTTATCTAGGGACGTCCTACAATAAAAATAAGTCACAGATGGCAGGAGGCTAAGAAGTTTGAAGTGTGTACAGCAGGCATGCATTCTAGGCTGTCTACATTTCCTTGGTGATGGAAGTCAGGTTTCTCAATTTGAGGAATAAATATCAAAAGTTGGATGAATTCTGTTGTCTTACTCACTGGAAACTTTCAAGCTGTTCCTGGCGGGGCTCAGGATGAGGACTAATCAGGATCACGATTACATACTTTGGTAGTATACTGACACTGCTTGCAGTAATTGGAAAATTAACTTTTAAAATATTGTTTGAAATAATTCATGTGTCCAAGTTTTCTTTTTGACATATTAGCCAACTTGTCTTTTCCTATTTAGGCAGTTCTCTTATTTTGCTTCATTCAAGCATTTCCTCAGGAGAGCTTATGAGAGGGTAGAAATACAGGACTCTTCCTGGCTTGCGTTTTTGAGACTAAGCTAGTAGGGGAATGAGTGGTTAAAAGAGGGAAATAGAGCATGTCAGAGCATTGGTGAATATATTGTAAGAAGATTAACCTTGCTGTCCAAGAAAGATAATAAGGGAATATTCTGAGATGCACAAAAACAGAAGATAAGAGAAGAGAAGGACAATAGTTAAGGTGAAAATCAGTAGCTAATTGACAATCTCAATTACTTTGAGGAAGATGAACAGTAAGAGAGAGACAGGGGATTCTGAGATGGAGCAGGCTGAGTTGTTAGTAGCCCTGGTAGGTTGAAAAGTGTGATTGAAACTGAGGAGTTTGAGAGCATGTGGGACAATTTTGTTGAAGAGGTGATTCATGTGCACACTGATATTTCTTATGGTACTGGCCTACTCTAGATCAGTGGTGGTAAACATATGGCATGCATGCTGCCAAAGGCGTTCAGAGTCCTGTCTGTTGGTAATTGAGCCAAACTGATGGGTTATCGTTTCTAGACTAAAATCTCAGTATTCATGTTTAATTACAGTGTCAGTGCAATGTGATTAATAAATGGGTTTTGGGTTGCAGTATGGGTACTTGATCTCTAAAAGGTTGGCCATCATTGCTCTAGGTGCTCTTGATGAATACTGTCATCAAGGTGGACGATGCTTCAATAACTGTAAGAGAGTGTTAAGTAGGTTGGTACATTCTATTAATATGTCTCTTTTTTGTCTGAGAGATATGGTTGCCTAAAACTACCCACACCATAGCTCCAGGTCTCTTTAAATGCTGAAGACTTGGTCCTCTTGGTTTTCATGGTCTCTAGAACTTGCATATGAGCCTTAAATCATTTTACACAACACACCTGTTTTTGAACAATTTTATTCTTAACAATGGGCCATCAATGTAATGAGATGGTTAGGAAGGTCATGGATTTACTGAACTGTCCTATCAAATTCTGCTAGGTAAGAGAATTTTGAATCTATACTATTATTTGTTCAATAACCATTTTTTTAAAAGTCAGAATTATATTACTCCAATCTTAGGAAATTGTCTAATATTCTTCCTGATGAGGCAGTATGTATTTTCCAGCAAGGCTGAAATCCATCATATAGCACAGCTTTTCCTCTAGTGGGGCCTTGGCATTCTTCCCATTAAGGGGTGGTGCCTGTCTCCCTCCTTTTGAACCCGGGCAGACATTTTTGACTGTCACAACCAATAGAGAACATCAGAAGTGACACTATTATTTTTGAGGCTGGATCAAAGGACTGCTGTACACCCTTCCCTTGTTCCTTTAAAGTGCTTCTCTTGGAGCCCATTGTCCAGGTGGGTGCCTGTGCAGGAGTCTATGCTAGCTCCTGTGGTGTCTGTGTGGAGGAGGTGTGCTGGCTGACATTTCCGCGGAGGTCCTAGTGAGCAGCCAGCATCACCTGCCAGATGTGTGACTGAAGGGACCTCTAGACTACCGCCAACCCCAACCAGGACAAGCCATCCCTTCTGGGCTCCATGCAAATTCCTTACCCATAGATTGCATTAGCACAATAAAAAAGTAACCAAACATTTGGTTGGTTTCTTAAATGGCAAAAGATTATCAGAACAGGGCAGTGACAAAAGTGCTAGAATTAATTACTTGTGAGTTTGTGTGTGTGTGTGTGTGTGTGTGTATTCACCCAAACAAAGGGGAAAAAAAAAGCCAGCAAATAATCTGTCCTTCAAAACTTTCAGGGTTTTGGTGATACCTTGAGAAAACCATGGAAATAAGACCAACATGAGTGCTACTTTCAGATAGATAATCCAATTCAGGCCAGGTATGCTGGACTATGCCACAGATTGCTCTGACACCTTCACCCCAGATGGTTCTGGAGCTTTCCTATTTACACTCAGCTACAGTTTACAGTGAAAACTCTCCTAATTGACTCATGTCAGTTCTTAGGGAACTCAGCACTTTTATTCTTCTGCCAGACCCACTGTCTGTCTCTACATACTTCTAACCTTTGGTCTCACATTGACATCATGCTTCCCATTGGAATCTTCAGAACCAATGCAGCCTAACTCTTACTAACTTTCATCCTGTCAGATTTCTGTATCTTCTTCTATCACACATGAATGGAATTCATTTTGGCATAATGATCTCAAACATCTATCTCCCATTTTGACCATTCTTTTATTAGTACTATTTTATCACTTAAATGTATATAAATGCATGAATCACACACAGAGAAAAATTAGGATTTATTTGTTTTATACTTGTCTTTGAACATTCATTAGATGTATAGTACAAAACTAAAAATTTTTTTTTTCTCATGGATTGTACTATCAGAACTCCCTTAGGAACAGCCTCACATGTCATAATCCTTTGACTTTACAAGACTTTCCAATTGTCTAGCTTACAGGTTTTACACTAAAATTTGAATGCATATCCTCTTGACTTGCCTCGAGTGGGAGCACAGGAAATGATCATAAAACCTGCTCAGCCGCTCATGCATTATTCCTTCATATGCTTGAATACAGCCATGAAATGTAGTTGCAGAATGCGGTGCATTCACAAACCACTTGAAGAATTTTCCTGGCACAGTGATTGTACCTTGGGTGCATATAATAATGCGGAAGAATTTCCCAGTCATATTTTTCCACTCTCAGGATCTACACAAAGGCACTGTTTTCCCTATTTTGTTTCACAAAGAAATCTAACAGAAATAATCTTTCTCCTTCTTACAAAGAAGCGCATCACTACACTTAATAATGATCTGCAGAGGTTAGATAGGAGATGAAGCTTTGTATTTTGACTGATACCATTTTGAGAAAATCTGTAAGAGTTGTTGCTGGGTTTTTTTTTTCCTGTTTGTTTTTAAAGGTGGAGGACTGTCATTAAAAGGAATAAGCCCGGGCAGGAGAAACAGATGAGTATTTCAGCCTGGTGCTATTTTACTTTTGGCCCAGAAAGGCAAAACACATTTTTGCTAATAGATTTTTTTCCTCCTGTCACATTTAGTGCAGGTTGCAGAACGCAAATTATGGTAAATCTCCTGTTCTTTGCATTAGAAACAAATAAACAAAAATGCCAAGCAAACAAAAGAATATGATTTATAATTCCCTACAATTGCATCTCTTTTCAGCAATATATTATCATACTGCCTCTCTCATTTTACAGCTTGGGAGAGATGGAAGAAATCACATTTTTTTTTACTTTTGCTGATAAAAAGTAATAAGTAAAATAATACAATCCATCCATTTTCCTGAATGTATTGTAGAGCAAGAACAAAATTCTTTGGCTGTTTATTAATCACTTGAATTGTAAATGCAGAGTATTTGACTTAAGCTCAATCTGCTCTAAAACAAATACCCTCACAGTATGTTATGTATTAAAAACATTTTTCTTGGATTAAAACCTTCCAAGCCTTGGTGCTGTGATCACTCAGGACCCTGGTGTTTACCGGACACTTTTGTTCTGATGGAAAGGAAGATTTCTTCCATCTGACATTCTCCTAAGCATCCTCTCATTCATCAGATGCACAGAGCACTGCTCTGTGCCTCCATCCTAAACCTGAACCAGGAAGACAATGCAGTCATGTCAGCTGCCATTTGTAGAAGACTTGTGGGTCAGCTAAAAACAGGGTCAACATCTTCATTCAATGTTTTGTAGTATATTTATTTTTGTCAGATCCTATTCAGGGTTTCTTGGATGTTGCCTGTGTTATAGTATCTTCCATCTATTTACATTTCATGATTCATCCATCTATCAATTCATGCATTCAATCTCTCAATCAACCATATTTACTGAGTACTTAGTACATGAGAAGTTATGAGTATATTATAATGAAAAAGAAAGAAAAAATTTCCATTTCCCTGAAGCTTATTTACTGATGAGGGGAACCAATAATTTAAACAACATAGGCAAAGCAATATAAATACACATCTGATATGATACACATATAACCTGTTATGTAATTATTATGAAGGTTGCTTTAGTTACCATTCCTTTGATGGAACCAAATGCTGACATGAACAATTTAAGGCAGAAAAAATTTATTGTGGCTTATACCTTCAGAGATTTCAGTCCATGATCATCTGGCTTTAAAGCAGAAGCATTATGGTGAGAATGCATGGCAGAGGAATGCTGCTTCACCAGTTGACAGCTAGGAAGCTGCCAAGGAAAAGAAAAGAGCCAGAGAAGAAAGGGCCAGAGACCCCATATAGTCCCAGAAGTAACACCTCCATGACCCACTAAGACATACTCAGAAGTGTGTTTTACCAATCTCCTAGGCATCATCAAGCAAAACAAGCTGACAATCAAAATTAACCAGCATCAGTCCACGTCTTATTAACTTGATATCAAAATACATCTCCTTTAACTATACTTGTCCCCGAATAGAAACAATAACAACTTTGTCACTCTGTTTAATGCAATGTAACTACTCTGCATAGAGTCACTGCTAATGCATGGATTCTTTCTCCAAAGCCTCAATAGTTTCTTCACTAATCAAAATTCCAAATCAAAAGTCTCTTTTGAAACTAAAAGCAAACTCTTAACAGTGAATCCTTGTATTTTGCTGCTAAGGTACAATGACACAGGGCAAATGTTTCCATCCCCAAAAGGAAGAATGTGGAAATGGAAAAGAATAGAACCAAGGCAAGATCAAAACCCCATAGGGCACAGATTAAATCCTGTAACTCCGTATTTAGCAGCTGTGCCATAGAGTGGCAAAATGTGAGCTTGAAAGGGTATGGATAACTATGTTCCTATGACCTTGTTTGTTGCAACACAGAGAGCCTCTGTCCTGGGCTGACACTACTCACTGCCTAAAACTTTCCTCAGCAGTGGGTTCCTTTTCTTGGAAACTCCAGCTTCCTGGGGTCTCCATTGCCGGTTAGAACTCACTCACACAGCTTCATGCCTTGCTCATTCAGCATCTTCAAGACTGTATTCTAACTACTGCCTTCTCTCCCAGGCTTTCCTGCTATGTCTGTGGGGAAGGCTTTATGACCCCTCAACTCTTTATTTTGCATACCTGCAAGTCACCATCATGTAGATAATGCCAAAATCTTTTACCAGCATGAGCAGTAGCTGAGCACCCTTGGATCATGATTGAAATGGTCTCTGAGTGCCTGGGCGGATGGCTAAATTTGGGGAAACACTTCCACAGGTAGCTTTGAGTGAGCAGGGTACCCTGGAATCTCATCTTAAAGCAAAGAGTTTATACTGTTACAACCTTGAACCTGAAGTGGGAGGAGTCATTCTGATTCCTGAGATGCCTTCAAAGCATCTTTCCTATTGTTCTGGTACAAAGTACTTAGTTTCTTTTTAATGGTATGAATCTTTTCAGCAATCACACTTTCTTTGGCCCTGGATTTAGTGTGTTTCTTTTCTGCCCAAACTTCACTTTTTAAAATATTTCTGCTCTGGTTTTTACTCCTGATTCTCATTTTAAATCTGCCCGGAAGCACCAGCAATACCTATACCACAACCTGAATGTTGTGCTACCTTGAAATATCCTCTGCTGTATTAATTGGTCTGTCACCTTTAAATAGCCTGTCACAAAGTTTAAGGGCATGTACAAAATGCAGATTCTTTATCAGAGTCATGCATGGCCTCTAGTTCTACTCTCAATAGAAA